>PVJH01047360.1:0-11347 GCA_004026705.1 Nesogale talazaci
AGGAGAAGAAAAAGAAAAAAGAATGAAATAAAAAGGTGCGGGGGTAGGAATGACAAGAAGCTGGTTGTCCCGTATTCTAGGCCCTATGCGCTCAGGCACTGTCTGATCGCCCGCACTATACCAAAGCAGGATGCAGAATAAAAGCAGGGAAGGAAATCAGACCCAAATTCCATCCCTACGTGTTCAGGGACTGTCCCCTCACCACGCTATACCAAAGCAGGACGCACGGTAAAAGCAGGGAAGGAAGAGCCTGGGGGGGGGGGGGGCGGAATGGTGCGAAGCTGATCGGGCCGAATTCCAGGCCCTATGTGTTCAGGCACTGCCCGATCGCCACACTATACCAAAGCAGGATGCAGGGTAAAAGCGGGGAGGGAAAAAGGCCAGGGGAAGAAAACGGCGCGAAGCCGATCAGCCCGAATTCCAGGCCCTATGCGTTTAGGGACTATTCGATTGCCCATATCAACACAGGCCTGCTATACCAGAGTGCACGCGGAGGAAAAGGGAGAGAGTTAAGGGTAAAGTAGGATGGTGCACAGCCCATCTGAATCCCGCGCGCTAAATGGCACCACCGGTTCTAGTGCGATCTGAGCCGATTTTCTGCCACACAGGGCCAGCGCACACTCTCCCACAGGGAGAAGCAGGCCCCTATCCCTTCCCACGCTCCACAGGGGTAGCTCCCGGCAAGTTAAAGAGCTGGACTACCTGGCCTTCCCCACAACCCACGTCCGGGCAGGGTGCGGGGCGGGGGACATGGCGGCTCCCTCTGAATGGGACCTCAGTAATGGCGGGAGCCGGGCCCGCCAACCAGGCAGGGAGCAAGTACGGCCGCGTGGGTGCTGGAGGCAGCCCCGGCACCTGTGCTGGGTGCCCCAGCCCAGGCAGTCAATGCTATCACTCTTTGGTGTCTGGATGGTCGGAGGGAGGGAGCCGAGCACAGTCGCTGTGAGCCCCTGCACGGAGGGACCGTGGGAGACAAGCAGCACCCCTACGTGGGTGTCGTGAGTGGACCTCTGCTATGTAGTAATCAGAAATTGTCCTGGTACGCTCCCCAACCTGGCCGTCTTGTTCCTAGGGCAGCGGTCAGGCGAGACGGTGGATTGGGGGAGTCACAGATTGGGGAAGTCACAGACTGATGGGGAGCGGCATTAAGGTCGTGCTGCGGGCGGGAAATCTCCGATATAGAGACTTAGATCCCTGGGCTTAAGAAAAAGGCGGAGTGGGCAGGGTCCCCTCCTGGGTTGGGAGGCCCGCTTGTAGGGACCTTTCCACTCACCAGAACTCTTCCCCTTGACCTTCCAGACACCAAACTCACCGGAGCTCCTGGTCAACCTTCACTCTTCTAAAGTACACAGGCCAATGAAGCCCTCGCCATTGTATAATTTTAGACCATTTCAGCACCCCACCAAAGAAACTCACCAGCCACAGGAACAGCTGTTTGCCAGGGCTTCCTTCCCAGGCTCCTCGCAAAAAAAATTCTTTTTTGTTTCCTCTGGACATTTCATATAACTGGAACTATCCCCTAGGTGGTCTTCACTTAGTATGATGTATACCAGGTTCACCCACATTGTAACGCATTTTATTCCTTCTTCCGGCTGAGCAGTCTTCCCTTGTGTGGATACTTCTGGTGCTGTTAGGTGCTGCAAAGGAGGCAGTTCTGATGCCCAGCCACCCGCTGTGCAGCTGAGCACAACACTGCTAGACCCCGTGCCCTCCTCACTGTAGCTCTGATGCCTGAGCCCAGTGGGGCAGCCTTTGGTCAATCCATGTCAGCAAGGCCCTTTCTTTCTTCCTTTTATTCTGCTGCCCTCCTACCAAGTATGAAACCCCTTTCCAGGGACCCAAAACATCCTGTCCTCTCTCTCCTTTCAGCTGCTGTTGGCCACTTGTTTTCCACCCTTTGGGGCTCTTGTGAAAAGAGCTTCTCTGCTCATTTCTTTTGAAGTTGTTGTTTGAGCACTTGTTTGCAATTCTATTAGAAACCTACACTTGATCGAGGTGAGGCCTGACTGGGCCCTAAGCCTCTGCCAGGCACCTTTGGAAGGGAAATCGAGGTTGAATCCTGCTTCTGCTGTTGAGGTATCTGGGTTTTGCTGGTGAGCCTGATCTTTGGAGATTTTAATCCTTCTGGGCATAACTTTCAGAAGAGCCACTAACTGGCACTGTTCTGCATCCCCGGCAGCAATTTTTGAACATTCCCATGTCTGCACATTGTTGCCAACATGTGTGTTCTGTTCTGTTTGTGTTTTTTCTTCCTTTAGTCATTCTTGTGGGTGAGCCATGACATCTCCCTGGGGTGTGGATCCTCAGTTCCCTGATGACCAGAGACGTGGTGCATCTCCTCCTGCGCTTGTTGCCATCTGTGTCTTTGAAGCCATGTCTAGTCAAGTCCTTGGAACATTCTGAAACCAGGCTGTTGGCCTTTTTGCGGTCGCTGTGTGCTCTTGGTGCATTCTGGGTGCTAAGCCCTTGGGTGGGATTTGGTCCCCACTTGCTCTTTCCCCTCCCGGAGACGGCCCCTTCCCTTTTCTCCAGAGCCCTTTGGTACCATACCTCCTTGTCCTGATCACCGACCTTCTCTGGCCGAGGAGGGACTTTTTATTCCCCCACTCCCAGCCCACCCCAGTGCCCTGACTGGAGACGCACCTGTGATGTCATGGAAACAGCGCTTGGGCTCAGGATCCCACTGCAGTGCTCATAGCTCCCGGGGCACAACTTGTTATGAAAAGTGGGAAGTGCTTGCTGGGCTACCAGCAGACGCTGAAGATGATCAGGCAAGGCAAGGCGAAACTGGTCATCCTGGCCAACAACTATCCGACCTGGAGGAGGAAATCGGAAATCGAGTACAAGGCCTTGCTGGCCAAAACCTGGGTCCATCACTACAGTGGCCACAACATCGAGTGGGGCACGGCATGCGGCAAGTCCTACAGGGTGTGCACGCTGGCCATCATTGACCCCGGGGGGATTCTGATATCATCAGAAGCATGCCAGAATACACTGGTGAAAAGTAAGCCCTGCAATATTTTTCTTTAATAAAACTGGCCAGAGCTTGTTTTAAAACCCTGTGGAGAAAAAAAAGAAAGAAAACCAAAATCGCAATAAGATAACCACTTCAGGCTCATTAATAAAATGCTTTGAATTTTGTCTGTGACTTTCCCATATCAATATATACTCTCTCACACACACGCATATATATATATATATATATAATTTTATTCTATTAAGATTGGGTACTGCTTTGATCCACTTTTGTATGTTGAGCCACTGTTACATTACTGGAAAAAATTTTTACAATCCTCTTAATATGGGTTCCCTTTGCTAGTATTTTCTTTCTTTTTTTTTTTTTGTTTTTTTTTTGTGGGCATCACTGCTCTCCAGTGGTGGGAGTAGGAGGCCCAGCCCCACTGCTGGAATTGAACCTCCGTCCCAGTGGGCCGAAGTCCCGCGCACAACCACTACGCCACCGGGGCTCAGCCCTTTGCTAGTATTTACTTGAGGATTTTCGCACCTATATTTATAAGGGGTTTCGGTTTGCATCTTTCGTTTTGTGCCGTCTTTGGCAGAAAGGTGATGGCAGCAGCATAGATTAGCTGGGCAGTGTTGCTCTTCTTTTCTCTTGGATGAGTTTGAGAAGGTTTGCTCATAATTAGTCTTGAGTTGTTCAGTAGAATTTTCTAGTGAAGCCACTAGAGAGTTTCTCTGTTAGGAGGTTTTGATTACACATCCAATCTCTTCCTTTGCCATAAGTATGTTCTGCTTTTCCATTGGAGCCAGGTGGGTTACTTTTGTTTGGTTGTTGGAATGTATCCCTCTCAGCTCTTTCACCTGTTCATAAAATAAGACTTATTGAGAATAGATCATGTGCCAAGCACCGTGCCATGCACAAATAGACCCGTGTTCTGACACTGGGGCGTGAGAGCTTAGTAGATGATGAAATGAGAGAGTCCAATACAGTGTGAGGCTGCAGTAAACATCAGGTGGACTCCTCAGGAAGGCAGTTTGATGACTTGGATAGGGATACAGAGAACTATTAATTTACACTTTTTTTTTGTGGGCATCACTGCCTCTGGTGGTTGTGGGCGCTACCCAGTGCCGTTCCTGAGAGCCGCCGCTGGATTTGAACCACCAAGCCCACGGGCTGCAGTTCTGCACTCAGCCACTTATGCCACCAGGGCTCAGCCCAATTTTCACTTCTTATATAGTTTTTACACTATGGCCACTATCTATAAGCAAGTCCTATCTTAAGGGCAAAACATTTTAAACTTTCACTTTTTTTCACACAAGTTGAAGCTATGGTGCTCTCTCTGATGACTGTTGTGTCTTGTCTCCTGTGGCAAATATTAACTTATTTGACTCTACTCCAACCCCAATTGTGGCATAACTTACTGCATGTTAGAGGCTGGAAAATTAATGAATAAATTTCCTAAAATCTGTTATGGCCTGGATTTCGTGGATGACTTGGCTTCTGCCAGGAAGCTTTGGAAGGGAAAGTGAGGTTGAATCCATGCTTCTGCTTTTGAGGTTTCTGGTTTTTGCTGGTGAGCTTGGTCTTGGAATATTTAACTCCTCCTTTAGCAGCCATAATGGAAGTCCCAAGGTACAGTTCCTAGTTCTGTGGGCATCAGACATTAGGTCACAGGGCATCCACTTTCACTTAGAGGAGAATAATGGATTGCAGTATTATAGCCAAGATTTGTGATGACCTCAGAAGGGTCAGTGTGGTCTTGAAGCCAGATGTTGGGCCAGTGGCTTTCCAAATCTCCAGTTTCCTGACCGTGCCAGTTATGTGGTGTTATTCTTGGAAACAGCTATGGAAATTCAATATAGAGTTGTCTTCTAGCTATTCAAACAGCTTGTAAGCACCTAATTCTCCCCTTTTCATACATGTTTTAGAGTGCTTTCTGTTATCTGTAATAGAACTGAGCATTCTACACAGAAGCTAAACAAAATGTTTACATATTGAAGCCAGATTTAACTTCCTTGCTCAAAACCCTCCAAGAGCTTCCTTTGCCACTTATGATAAAACCTAAACGTCTGCTTTCCTTCTCTGCTTGCTCTCTCGTTGTTCTTTAAGCACATCAAGAACAGCCCAGTCTTGGGGCCTTGAATTTGCTGTTCCTAGATAGGTGTATGAGGGGTACCCTCCAAAGGACCGGAAAAAAATCTCTGTTGGGTGCAGCTTTTGTAGTATGCATACCCTCCCCACCCTCTGTCATGCGAGCATTGAGCAGCACTCTCTGAGTTAGTGCACCCAGTGACGACACCTAGGAAGGTTCTCTATGGTCACAGTGAATTTTTTTTGTATAAGCCGTTTCACTTGAACTTCATTTTTTTTGTGATGGCCAATTTAAGAGAATAACATGAGGATGAAATTTTGTTTCCTGCTCAGGAAAAATGCCTGTGAAACTATTGTGGTGTTGAACACAGCTTACAAGGACAGCACTATGGGAAAAACCCAGTGTCTGAGTGATTTTGTCATTTCAAAAAATATGAAATGTCGATTGATGGCAAACCTCATCCTAGATGTCCATCAACTTTTTGAACAGATGAAAATATCGACTTGTAGTGCATTTAGAGTTTGTTCTTCCAGGTAAGGCTATTAATCAAGCTCTCTAGTTAGAGGTTCTGAAAAGATTGCGTAGCAGTGTGTGACATAAAGGCCTGGTAGACATGATTTTGCCACCATGACAATGCACCTTCTTATACAATCATCTCAGTGTGCCAGTTTTTGGCAAAACCTAGCATGCCTCTCTTACCGCCTCTCTTACCCCCACACAATTGGCTTACCTGACCTTGCTTTGCATGACTACTTTTCTTTCTGAGAATGAAGAGGGACATGAAAAGACAGAGATTTGATGACATAAAAGAGGTGAAGAACAAATGAGAGAGGTGCTGTCAGCCACCCAAACAAATGAGTTTGAAAAATATTTCCAAGAATTGAATCACAAATTTGAGAAATGTAGTTAGTGTAATGGAGAGTACTTTGAAAGTGATCAGGTTGCTTTGTTAAAAAATTAAATGCATAGCTTTTGGGGGAAATTTTGTGGGTTTTTTTTTTTTGTATTCCTCTTAAGATCAACTTTGTGCTTGATACAAGTCACTTCCTTCTGGATGTGACCTTCCATCTGGATGACATGACCCTCTTGATTGTCTGCTGCATAGGCATCACTAGCAGCAATTATCTTGTTGATTTGATTGTGTGTGTGCATGTGTGTGTGTGTGTGATCTCTCCACTGGAATAAAAGTTCCTTGAGGTTAGGGACTTTATCTAACTTTTCAGTGACTCCAAAGGAAAAACAGATTTGTCTGTGTAGAGAAAATTGCTAGGAATTTAGGAGGAGAAAAATAAATAGAAGAGACTGGGCATTTTTGAGCACTACTGGGATGTTTACAGAGTTTTAGAAGGCAAAGTACCAAAGACTGAATACTCCAATTACCTGAGAAAGGTGGCAGTTTCTGAAGAATATTCTTGCAATTGTGAAATAGAAATTATACATGCAAACAGTGTGAAGAACAGCTAGACCTGTGTTTGCAGTGGGTGTCATTACATCATTGGCATCCAATTAGAAGGCTTGTTCATGACCTGCTCTGCAGAACATTTGAAGTTTTCTTCTACAAATACAAGCCTGTGCACTTACTTGGTCTAGTCTGTTCATTTGGGAATTAAAAAAAAAAACAGGACTTTGAGGTTCAAACAATTTTGAGGAGATAATGAGCATTTTTTAAGTCCCTGTTGCATATTCAGCACAGCACTAGGCATTCTGGTTAAGAATAACAAAGGGAAAATACTGCTCAGCCTGCACATCTATCAATGTATAAACGTGTACATGGCTGCCATTACTGTCATTATTGGATTGTGTTCCCTTCAACTCTTTGCTCCTCCAATTTTCTTCCTTTGTCTTGATCATTCTTTGCAGAGCTCCTATTTTTGTACATCGCCTTTCCCTTCACCCAAGTTTATATGAGTGTATCCTCTAGTTAATGATCCACCATTTGTGATAGTTAGATTTTGTGTCACTCTGGGTAGGTCAGAATTCTCAGTGGTTTGGCAGTTAACACCTAGTAATCCTCCATGATGTGACTGAGCACAATGAAATCAACTCCATAATGGGAATCTAATCTTCACAATAAGATTAGAATGAAAAGAAACTCATTTACTTAGGTTACAGCCCTGGCTTAATTGAAAGGATAGTTTCCTCCAGGGTGTAGTCTTCTTCATATCTGTGGAAAAGTTTACTTGCTTTTTTGCTAGATCTGGATCCTGCATCTGTCTGGCGGGTCTCCAGTTGTTAGGACTTGAACCATTGGCCTGCCATATTGTTTGCTACTCCTGGGAGCTATCAGTGGCCTCACCATCTCATCTACAAAATTTGGATTCATTTGTCTATCCTATTGTCAAGCCTGTCCTACTGATCTTGCATTCATCTATCTCTGTGGTCACAGCCTGCCAATTTTGGCTTCATCAACTCTTGAAGCTACTCAAATCACAAGAAAACTACATCTGACTCATGGACTTGGAACCCACCAGGACTTTCCTCCTCCTACTATTGTGTGAGGATTGTCTTGATATAAATTTGTCTATGTGTACATAAGTAAGCGGCATCATTTGTCTGTCAATCAAGTTTGTCATATTGTAGTGGTTTTTATATTGTTAGCATGCTGGAAGCTTTGTCACCGGTATTTCATATACCAGCAGTGTCATCCAAGATGAGCAGGTTTCAGTGGAGCTTCTGAGTTATGAAGAAGAAAAAGCCTGCCCACTTTTCAGTGATTACCTACTGAAAATTTTATTAAGGGAAACATGTTAGAAGATCTTCTTAAAATATTACGAATAGTATTGGAACATTACAAAATATGGTGTCAGAAGATGAGCCTTACAGGCCTGTAGTCCGTCAAAATATGAGGAAATAACCATTTCCTTCTCAAAGTGAAGTTGACCTTAGTGGAGTACAGCTTTTGAGATCTTCATTTGCTGATGAAGCATGGCACAAAATGAGAAGGAAAAGCTGTGAACTTCTATTAACAATTGGAATATGGAAAGTATGTATGACTCCAGAAAAAAATGGGAAATTTTCCAGTTGTGATATAGAACAAATAAAGATCAATATTCTAGGCATTTATGAGATGGACTGGATTGGTAATGGCAATTTTTGATGATTATTGGTGATTGAAATGCAAAATTGGAAGCAAAGACGAAGGAATCAGTAGTTGGAATAGAAGAGACTTGATGTACAAAAAATGTCTGGAGATAGTATGATAAGAATTTTGCAAGACAAATGACTTATTCATTGCAAATATCTCTTTTGAATAACATAAATGACTACTATGCCCATTGACTTGTCCAGATGGGCAAGAAGCAAATTGACTGCATTTATTCGAAGAGTTCAAGGAGAAGCACAATATCACCAGATAAAATGAGGTTGAGTGATGACCTTTAAAGTTGCTCATTTGTAAGCTCAGGTGGAGGTTGAAGAAAGAAATCAAGTTCATGAGAGCCAAGAATACAAGTTTGAGCAATTCATCTGTTTCCCTGTTGGCCCTGGGCCTGATTTTAGCTATTGGTATTGAGCTTCTTCATCGCTTCTTTCCACAGATATAGTCAACTTTATTTCAGTGTATTCCATCTGGAAAAGTCTATGTGTATAGACTTTTGTGTTGCTGGAAGAAAGGTATTCTCCATTAGTTGTCATAGATTCAGTTATGCCTCTTAGAGACCTTATGCACAACAAACCAAAAAACCTTGCCTAGTCTTGCATCATCCTTACAATTTTCCTATGCTTGAACCCATTTTTACGGCCATAGTGTTGATCCATCTCCTTTGAGGGTCTTCTTCATTTTCACTCGTCCTCCACTCTACCAAATATGATGGATGCCCTTCTCCAGGAACTGGTCTCTCCTGACAACATGTCCCAAGTATGTGCGGTGAAGTCTTGGCATCCACGTTTCTTAGAGCACTCTGGCCATACTTCTTCCACAACAGATCAGTTTACCTTTTTGGCAGTTCACCATGCTTTCAGTTTTCTTTATCAGCACCACAATTCATATGCATCAATTTTTCTTCATTTTTCCTAATTCAATGTCCAGTTTTCACATTCATATGAATGATTGGAAATACCATGGTTTGTATCAAGCTCACCTCGGTCCTCAGAATAATATCCTTACTTTTCGATACTCTAAAGAGGTCTTGTGCAGAAGATTTACTCAAGGCAAGGCATTTTTTATGACTATAACTTTCATGAGTTTTGATTGTGGATCTGAAAAACAAAAATTTCTTGACATCTTTAATCTATTTTCCTCCCTCGTGAACTCTTGATAATTTATAAATTATTATTATTTCTTTATGTCTTACACTGTCTGATGTCTCCCCTTACCTAATTTTCTGTTGTATGTCCCCCATGGGGTGGGTTATATGTAGATCATTGTGATTGGTTCCTCCTTTTTATCCCATCTTCCCCTTCCTCTCTGACACATGTTCTTAATAAATTCTAAATAGATTTAATTTTCTTAAATTATATGGTGGGTGGTAATATGCAATTTTGTTTCCAAACATTTTCTAAAGCTATCTTTGTGTTATTAATATAACAGCATAATATGTAAGCATTATGCTCAAAAAGCCAAGATTTTAAAATTTCTACCCTTTGAAGTTCATTGAGGCTTTTATTTTCCTGATTTCTAATCTTTTTCTTTAAATAGTCAATGTGACCCGCCAATAACCTAAATCTATTAATGCATTTAAGTCTTTGATAAGCTACAACTGCTTATTTTTGCTTGTTTGAACTTTCAGTTTTTGAAAAGGGTGGGTTAAATCTCTAGTTAGGATCATCTTATTAATGTTTATTTATTTCTACAGTCTAAAAATGTATTGCCATTTGTGGTGCACTGTATTGTTTGGCAATCACTCTTCTACCCAGAGCCTGTGTCATTTCCATTGATGACTGAATGAAAACATGTAAATAGGGGGCATGACACTCTGTTGAGGGGATTAGTCAGTTTTTCCATTCTTCTAGATAGTGAGCCATCTCAGAAGCAAGATGGGGGAACCTCTTGAGCATCAAGCAAAACGTGATGAGCAAAGTGTGGCTTTTGGACTCTGAGATGACTGCACTAATAAGCAACAGAGACGGTGGCGCTGAGAGTGTGAGACAGAGCAGTGGGATTCCTGGCCGATAGAGGGAGTAAAGCTCAGTGCTCTCAGACAGGAGGCTGGCTTGCAAATTGGGGGTGCCTTTTGGACATTTATCCTTGCTAAAGGAACTTTGTAACACCAAAACAAGGAAGGCTCCAAGGATTCATGAGTCTAAGTCTCAGAGAACTAGAGAGAGGCATTCCTGTAGGACAGATGATAAGCGACACTACAGACAGAAGAGATGCATTCTAAACATTTCTGAACCTGAATTATAAACATTACATTCTTTAATATATTCCCTAACTGTGACTGCTATCTGTAAGTTCTGTGTGGCCACTGTAATGGATCGTTGAACCTAGCAGAAAAGTAGCATGTCATGGAAGGGAGGGATGGTGCTCAGGATAGGGTTTAGAAAGCTGCAGGGGGGCTGAGCCCCGGTGGCATAAGTGATTGAGTGCGGGACTGCGGCCCTCTGGCTTGGTGGTTCAAATCCAGTGGCGGCTTTCAGGAGCGGCACTGGGTATCGCCCATGACCACCAGAAGGCAGTGATGCGCCACCCCCCCCAAAAAAACAAAACAAAACAAAAGGAAAAAAAAAAGAAAGCTGCCGGGTGGAGGCACATTTGACTTCTCCTTTGTGGGAATCAGCTTTGAGCCTCAGGGAGTTGGGATTTCCTTTCCCTGGTGTAGTTGGAGGAGGTCAGATGTGGTGTCCACCTCATTATCACACACATAATGATGTAGTCTAAAAATATTACAGCCACTACACAAGATTTGCAAGAACAGGTAGATTCTTTAGCAGAAGTAGTATTACAAAGTAGAAGAGGTTTAGACTTACTTGCAGCAGAGCAGGGAGGTTTTTGTTTGGCTTTACAGGAAAGATGCTGTCTTTATGCCAACAAATCTGGAATCGTAAGAGACAAAATCAAGTGGCTGCAAGAAGACTCGGAGAAGAGAGGAAAGGAGTTGACCACCGATCCACTCTGGACCGGGCTCAATGGACTGTTGCCTTACCTCTTGCCACCGTGGGGCCCCCTCGTTAGTTTATTGCTTTTGCTTTCATTACGGCCAGTATTATTCAACAACCTCATGGCATTTATTAAGTAACAGACTGAGACCATTCAAGCAAGGCCCCTGCAAGTTCATTACTGTCGCTTGGAGATGAGCGATCTCGAACAGAGTGGCACACACGACTAGTATGTGATAAGACCCTCTGCCTCCATG
>PVJH01047361.1:0-11347 GCA_004026705.1 Nesogale talazaci
TGTATGCACACATCCCCAATGTACCAATTGAGGACATGTAAGAGCATGAGCAAGGGTGGTGAAGAAAGCAGAAGGACCCAGCTATCAAAAGCTAGAGCATCCGGGGTCTTAAAGGCTTGAGCACAAACAAGCAGCCATCTAGCTCAGAAGCAACAAAACCCACCATAAAAGAAGATCACTTACCGGTGCGATCATGAGGTGCTGAAACAATCAGGTATCAAAGAACAAAAATCAAAATCAATGGACCAATTGACTCCCGATATCGCTGATGACAAATGGATACAAAGGCAAACAAAGTACAAGAAATGATGGTACCCAGCTAACAAATGATTGAATGCCTGGAATCTCAAAGACTTGAAGATAATCGAGTCACCATTCAGCACAGAAACAGCAAAGTCCACATGCACGAAGCACACCAGCATGCGTGATCAAGAGGGGCCGAAGAGAGCAGATATCGAGCATCAAAGAACAAGAATCACATCATTACATAGGAGGAGGAGAGCAGGGTGGGGACCTAAGGCCCACGGGTGGGTAATTGGTCACCCTTTTACAAGGGAGACACGGGGAGGAGACAGACCAGTCGGGGGGCAGCCAGGCAGTGATGATGCATACAAGTTTCCTCTGATTCCTGAAGCCTTCCTCCCTGTCCCCCAACCATCATGGTTCCAACTCTGCCTTGCAAATCCAGATGGACTGGAGAAGTCACACTGGCATAGAGGGGAGCTGGAGATATGGGGAAACCAGGATGGATGGGCCCCTTCGGGCCAATGGTTAGAGTGGAGATACTGGAAGGGTGGAGGGAAGGGGGTGTAGAGAGACGGAACCAACAGCAAGCTCTTATTTGAAGGATGGGCATCAAAGGAGTGGGTTGGGGGAGAGGTCGGGCAGTGTACGATATGACAAAACAATAACAATGTATAAACTATTGAGGGTTGGAGGGGAGGAGAGACCAGGGGAAGAGGGGAAGGAATGGATAAGCCGATACTAGGGCCTAAAGAGAAAAAGGTGGACGATTGGAGAACAATAATAGAAGTGGATATGTGAGGGTGCTTGACGAGTATGCTTATTTATATATTGTGAAAAACGATGTATGAGCCCCCAATAAAATGATTGAAAAAAAAAAAAGATCGTATATTGTGGACTGAGCCCTGGTGGTGTAAGTGGTTAAGTGCGGCATTATGGCCCGCGGGCTTGGCAGTTCAAATCCAGAAGCGGTTTTCAGGAGCTGTACTGAGTAGCTCCACGACCACCAGAGGGCAGTGATGCCCCCCAAAAGATAGTATATCATTAATTAAAGCAATTCTATCTACTTCCAAAATTACTTTCTGAATTCTGTCCCTCATTCCACTAGTGATGTTGGTGGGTGCTGTTGAGTCAGTGCTTTCTCACGGCGACTCTGTGTAAACAGAACAATCACAGTGATCCCCAGGTCCTGCACCATCCTCACTCCTCTCCCCTGTCTGAGACCATGTGAGCAGGCCCTGACTCTTCCCCTGAGTGAGGGGGTTCCTCTGGTTGCTGACACTCCAGGGCCACGGGATAGTCTTGCAGAGAGATTTTTCTCCCTGACAACATGCTCACACTGGGTGAGAATATCGTCACCTCCACTTGTAACCAGCATTCTGAGATTCTCATTTCAAATGTCCTGCTCTTGTAACACACTTGCCGTTTTCGAGGGATCAAGTTGCCCTTCCATTGAGTGCTCCCTTTGATGAATGATCTCAGAAAGAAGTCCTCCATTCACTCAAGGCCATTCCATTTAACATAGTCTCATATGTCAGGAGTCTCCCTATGGCCAGAACTCTTATTTCTGCATAAATGGAGACAATGGATAGCGTCATTACAGCCATGGCACAATGTTAGCACCAGAAGTCACAACAATCATTTTCTGAGCCAGAGCTCCTTGGTCCATCACTCCTCATGCTGTCAAGGGAGAAATGCGGAGAGGCAGCTCAGAGCACCTGACCCTGTGCTGTTGGATCAACGCATCGTTTGAGCTCAGGATATTTACAACCATGAACTGCACCCATGAGTCTGAACATGCCTGTTTTCCCTTTCAATATCCATAGTTTTCCAGTGACAAATATAATGATAATGTGTTTGGTGTTTTACATATCGAGAGAAAAATATGTAAAAAGACAATAATGAAGTGTCATGTGGTTTTTCTATTTCTACTTCAGAGAATGTTAGTTGCTCCTTTTCGGGCTGCATTGTGAAGGAGAAAACTTAGACAAAAAAATGAAAAGACAAAAGTGTCCCTGGGGATGCTGAGAGCTAGTAGGGGAAGCCTTAATTACAACAGGCCCAGATGTCTAGGGTTGGGTGTCTGTGCTCAGTGGGTCATGTGCACCCCCTGCTGCCCAAAGTCTGCCCTGCAGGGGAGGTTTTTATCTGGGCTCACACTGACTTCCCCTCACTGTGCTCCTTGCACAGTAATACACGGCCGTGTCCTCAGCAGTCACAGAGTTCAGCTGCAGGGAGAACTGGTTCTTTGATGTGTCTCTGGTTATGGAGATTCGGCTTTGGAAGGACGGGTTATAATTTGTACCACCACTAGACCATATGTTCCCCATCCACTGCAACCCCTTCCCTGACGTCTGGCGGATCCAGTTCCAGTCATATCCACTGGTGATGGAGTAACCTGAGACCGTGCAGGTGAGGGTCAGCTTCTGGGAGGGTTTCACCAGTCCTGGACCCGACTCCTGAAGCTGCACCTGGGACAGGATACCTGTAAATAAAGATCATTCGTCTTTCTCAGTCCCCTGCAGTAACAACCATGCCCAGATTCCACACTGATCTCTGAGACTCTTACCTTGGGGAATGATCACCAGACACAGTAGAACACACAGCAATAGCATTTTTAGACCACAGCTCTGCTTTCCCTAAGGACTCACAGCCCTGTCAGAAGAGACCTGATAGCCTTCCGTGCCCAAGGGTGGCATTTTAACCTAGTGCATGAAGAATGATTTGCATAGGAGGGAGTCCTGTGCTTCTCAATATAGGCTCCTTTATTTCTCCTGAGGTCATTGTATGGCAATTCTTCTTTTGAACCTATCTGTGTGTTAGTCTGCAGTGAGAGAGCATTTTTCCTAGGAGGTGTCTGTGAATGCTCATGGACAGCCCAGCATCTCTGAGCCCCATGTTCTCCCTCTCCAGCCTCTCATTGCTCCTGCTTGACTGAGGCTCCCATAGATCCTGTGCATCAGAGCCTGGACAGTACACAGCTCCTTGAAAGCATCAGGTCCACATCAGGTCCACACACAGTCTTCAGTACCTCACATGCTTCAAACCACATTTCTTTTTATACAATGCTGCCACTTAATCAAACTCCTCAAAGTCACTGACAATTATCATATGTGATAAATATTTTTTTAAATTAATAACAGACTCATCCCAAGGACTTGGGGATTGATGATACCTCAGGTTTCCACCTCTTCTACAATTCCATCCAGGATTGTTTTCCTCCCTTGAGTAGATTCCTCATGTTTCTGGGCCTTGTGAATTGTTGCAATGTCCAACAGAAACTCATGAATTCTTGAGGAAATGGCTCAAATGGGGTGGCTGCACTTCAGGCTATATTCCTAAGGTCAGGCATTGGTAAGAAAGGACCAGGGCTGGCCTTCATTTCTGTCCCTATATTCCATTATGCACACATGCCCCGAGGACTCTTGCAGGAAGTCTCCAGGAGGCATCGGTCTCCAACTCATGTAAATCAGCCAGGTCTCTCCCCACCTTGGCCATGATCATCACAAACCCCACTGCTCTGACACACAACACAATAACTACATCCCTGTGCCTGATGGCGAAGGAAAACCTCAGTGTAAGTAAAGTGATTCAAGTGCCGTCCTATTTCAGGGAAGAAATTTCCAAAAAGAAAAGTTGGTTCCCACAAAAGACAAGATTTTAACTCCGTAGCTTCTACGAAATGCAAGATTCTAAAGAGAGACCCCTTTGCTTGGCAGAAAATGTTCAGAAGAATGCAAAACAAGTCAAATTTCATGACTTCATGTATAAAGATATGTCAGAGCAAGAAGTAGGAAAGAGTTGTTTAATTGACAAGGCAAAGTAAGAATAATAGCCAAAAAATAGTTCAAGTCCTGAAGCAAAATACACCAGTTTGAGAGTAAGGCACTCTGGATTAAATGAGGTCCATTCAGGTCCTTAAAATTTAGGAAGGAGCATAGACAGTTTGAACTATTCTTTACCAAGGGGACTCTGGCACACCTGGAATTTGAGCATTTACAACCAAAGTCTGCCTTTCTATTTATGCTTTAGTTATGATGCCTTGCTAACTTCGGGGATCTCAGCCTTTAATTGATTAACAAAACTCATAGATTGTTTTATTTTGGAACCATTTGCATATTACTGACCATGTATTCAGTAAATTTACAGATGACAGGAGAATGCACAGAGTTATCGTTTTTTTTTAAATTAGGGTGAAATGTCCAAGGGAAACAGATTTAGAAGAATCCAGAGATCAACACAGGAAACCAGCTTTGAAGCTCCAGCTGCACCCCCTCCTGGATCCGAGTCCTGTGCTCTATGAGTCCTGAGCGCCCCCTGGAGACCAGTCTCCTCCCTGCAGGGGAGGTTTGTGCCTGGGCTCTCACTGATTTCCCCTCTTTGCATCTCTTGCACAGTGATATGTGGCCGTGTCTTCCGCTTTCAGGTTCTTCATCTCAAGATAAAGTGTGTCCTTGGAGTTGTCTCTGAAGATGGTGCATCAGGCTGTAGCTGCACCACCAGCACTATTAATACCTGAGACCCACCACAGGCCCTTTCCTTGAGACTGCATGCCATGGCCATTAATGGTGAATCCAGAGGCTGCACAGGTGAGTCTCAGAGACCCCCCAGGCTTTCTCACATCACCCCAGACTCTCCTAGCTGCACTTCACATTGAATACCTGTAACCAGAGAGGCACTGTGATTAGAGGACACACATACAAACTAAAGCAGGGTAAACAACCATTACCATGTAAACTAACCAAAATCAAAGCCAAGGTTGCTGCAAAATTCATGATGTGTCCTCTGGACTGGCTCCTGCCCACACAATGATATCAGCAGAAACCCCAGAAACTGGAACTGTCCTCTGAGATCTCTCACATTAGGGGCTGTGGCCAGTTTATCATCAGGCAGAGCTACTTTTGCATCTTCCCTGATATTTAGAAGCAGATGAGTAGAGATTGTGGGCTACCGTTTCCCGCAGATGCAGAGAAACACAAGCCTTCTCATAAGAAAAAAGCTCTTAAACAGGTTCTTTATCAAGCATTGCTTTTTTTATACATTTTAAATTAATTTTCAAACTCTCAGCTTTATATGGCATACTCAGCAGTATGACAGTTCCATATGAGGGTTCACCATGCATCCCCTCATTTCCCTTAAGAGCTGGACATACATGATGACAGTGACATTATTAGATTTTTATTGCCTTTCAAGGAATTTCCCTAATTCAATAATATTTTTTGAGCTGTGTGTTTGAAGCTATTCATAAAACAGTTCCAAAAAAACCTGTGAAATGCTGTCTCTTCTTACGGTTATGATGTGGGAGACTATGGTCCCCTTTCTTTTGCCATGAGCAGGAAAACTAGATCTTTATCACATTAATTCATCTCTGTTTTCATTTAATTGACTTACTTACTGTGTCATCTACTTCATTTATGGGACTTTTTATATTTATCAGTTCCTTCTCCCCCCTTCCCCTGCTATCCTGTGATCTAGCATGTTCATCTTTTCTAGCTACCTTAGATGGAAACTGAGGTAATTAATTTCAGAGTCATGTTTCTACTTTATACAGATGTCTAAGCTATGAATTCACCACTAAGTTCATGTCAATTGAGTTCCACAGTCTGTATTGTTGTGCGTTCATTATTTTTTAGTCCAATATAGCCATCCACGGTATACAAAACATGAATATGTCATAGCTATCAATGATTCAAATAGCATTTATATATAACAGGTATATGTGAATACATACAATTTTGTGCATGCATAAAATCTATAAGTGAGGGCTGAGCCCCAGTGGCGTAGTGATTGTGCACAGAACTGCAGCCCCCTGGGATGCAGGTTCAATTCCAGCAGCCCCACTGGAGCAAAGGCTGGGCCTCCTACTCCCACCACCAGAGGACAGTGATGCCCAAAACAACAACAACAACAAAAATCTATAAATGAATGAAAGTTATCTGTGGGGTTATATAATAAATATTTAAGAAGAGGGTATTCCTGGAGAAAATGTCGAGGAGGGAATGGAAACTCTAGAGGCTAACAGGAAGCTCGTTGCTCCCAGGCCTCTCCCATTGCAGCAATAGAACAGTCCCTGTGCTTTCCAAAGCCCACATTCTCACTATATACCAATGCCATGCACGCAGGGACATTTGTGTTTGGGATGCACTGAGTTTTCTCTCTGACTCTCTCCCACATGCATGCACAGCAGTACCCTTGGTGTGACTGAACTCAGATGCAGGACAACTGATGTGTGGAGATGCTTCTGGAGCTTGATCGCTAGCTCCTTAAGTACAGGAGGCCATTTTCTGCCTCTAGAATATATTCTTACAATGACTCCCACCTCGTCTGCAGGTTTGAGCAGATCCAACTCTGGCACCCAGGAATCCCCAGAGACAGCAAAGAGTAGGTTGAGAATCTGTGAGGGAGTCACTGATCCTGGGACCAAATCTAGGACAATTAGGCAGAGGGAAAATAATCACCAATAACAAGGAATGGAAACTTATTTCTGTCAGCCCATGTTGGGAATCCAGACACTACAAGAGAGAGGTAACAGCTTGGCAGAAGAATCTCCTCAGGAAATTCATGCTTAGGGACAAGGTGTGTGGACCTTAGAGAACACTGTCCGTGGCGTCATGTTTTTCACTAGGGTTGAGATTTTACATGGAAATTGATGAGATGTTGGAAGCCCAGGAATGAAGTAGAGAAGACTCCAGTCTTCTCAGAAACCAAATAGAAAGTGTGATGCCATCATCTTCTTTGTGAAAGCACCAATGCCACACTATCTGTCCAAGTGATTCTGACTAATAGTGACTCTGTAAAACAGGGTATATTTTTCTTGTTGAAAAAGACACTCAGTGAAACAAAATGTGTAACATGTTAGCAACACCTCCTTCCTGAGAAACAAAGACAGGAGGTGCAAGAAAGTGAGATGGGCTTGCTTTACAGGACTCAAACCAGCAATGAGCCAGAAGGTTTCCCAAGGAAATCTTCTGAGGAAAAAAAAAATGACCGGAGTGGTTTACAGATTTATCCAAGTAAACCAGTAAGTAAGTGTAAATGATTATGGATGTGAGAAAGATTTCACAAGAAACAGGAATGGTCATGAATATGGATTAGGGCAGAGTCATATTTCTTTTTAAAAATCATTTTACTGGGGGCTCGAACATCTCAACACAATCCATCCATCCATCCTTTGTATCAAGCACGTGTGTACATTTGTTGCCTTCAACATTTACAAAACACTTTCATTTGAGTCCTTGGTACCAGCTTCTCATTTTTCTTTACCTTCCCCCACCTTGGGTTATGATTCTTAACAAGATTGGGCTTTTTGTACTTCTTGGTTCAAAATGCCTGTTTCTTTGGTGTGATGATGTCTTTAATGATGACTTGGTTCCTTGAACAGTCCTTCTATTCCAAGTGATCTGTGGCTTAGAGTTTGGGAATGTCTCTTTGGCACATGTTCACCTGGCCAATTTGGTCAAAAGTGATACTGTTTGGTGTAATGGTATTTTTTTTTTTGAGGAAAGGGCTCAAGAGAGTCAGGGTATCAGGAAATAAAATGCAGTAAGATAATTATAGGCAATAAATGGGGTACCCCAACATACTGTGTCATCATCTCATATCCTAGGGAGGTTCCTTTGGGAAGCTGTGGAGTTTATGTTGTGACGCAAAGGTAAGCAGGAGGGGGCATGGCCTCAAGCAGAATGTTCAATGTGCATAATTGTTCTTATGCTGTGGTCAGAGTCCCCTTAGCGATAATATTCACAAAAATACAATCTTCCCACAAGTTTAGTTACAGAAGATAACTTTTCCAATCCCTTGATGCTTACTACATTTTGCTCAAATACATGGTAAGTTTATTGCTATTTATTGTTTACCTTCTTTTTAGGAACTTGATAGTCATTAGTAGACATCGACGATCAAGAATGTACATATTATTTACTTTTCTATTCCTGCTTCCAAAGACAAACAAGAGCTTCAGTTAAAAATTAAGGAGTTTATTGAAGGAGCAAAATAATCCAGGAATGAACAATACTTGTTAGGATTCCAAAGTCCCCCACTGAAAGACAATTTTGAGAGTTTAAATGCAGAAGGATCCTGTAATGTCAAAGAAAGTTCTAACCTTTTGAGCTTTGCTACATTCGGCTGAAGCAGACAGGGCAATATCAAGATCACTATATAAAAACTGAGTCATATAATACTTTTTATTTGTTTTGCTTTTACTTTAGATATTGGGAGAGGGAATGCTGGCAGCTAGTTGTGAGAGGAGCTGGGAGGAAGGAGGGTGTCTGGAGTCTTTCTGAAGTATCCTGACTTCTAAAAGTCAGTTTAAAATAAACAGGAATCACTAACAACACCAGCATTGGAATCTGCCTGCATTGTTTGGTCTTCTTATCATTGAATCACAATCCATCCTGAGCTCTGCAATCCTTGACCATCACCAGCAAGTGTTTCACGGCCTCCCTCTCAACAAGCAAGATTGTATCACCTTCATATCACAGGTTGGTCATAAACCTTTCTCCAGTCCTGACACCATATTCTTCTTCATATGCGTCAGCCTCTCAGATTATTTGCACATTGTACAGTTTGGTCAAGTGTGATAAGAGGGCACTACCCTGACACACACCTTTCCTGAATTTAAACCAGGCTATATCCCTTGTTCTGTTCACACACCTACTTCTTGATCCTTGTATAAGTTACACATGAGCACAAACAAGTGTTCTGGAATTCCCATTCTTTACAAAATTATACATAGTATATTAAGAATGTCTAGCTTTTCATAACATTTACAATTTCAAAACTTTTCAGTGCTATTCAACTTACTTTTTCCATTAGTGAATTGTTATATTATGGTTGTATCTGAAATATCATATTCCTACAGACATACAAATGATCATCAACATAATATCTATGATTTTATTATAGTATATTTTTGTCTTTGCATTTCGTTTTAACATCTAATCACTTTTTATATATTTTTAAATAAGAATACAGTATGGATAAACTTTCTTTATTTTACATTTTTGTGTTATTACTTTAAAAGATTATCATTATTCAATGGAATTTTTAAAAATCATTTTTCAACTGAATTTTTTGCCAGTCAAAAATCCTTCCCTCAGAGCTGGGCATGAATTTGAACATCTACTTCCCAGGATATTCAATAAAACACACATCTATTCTTAAAGACTCCCTACTTGTGACATCAAGTTGCTGTAACTTTCAGAAATGTAGATAGTGTTTATGCAAAAGTTCACTTTGTGCAAGAGTCACAGTTCTCTATGTAAATGTCAACATAAAAACAAAATGCACTGGTTTTACTTTTATCATAATACTATCAATTTAGAAAATCATTCAACTTTTAGGCCACAAGGGATGTAGTATTATTAACAGACACTATTCTGTGCAGTGAATAAACATACAATGAATCTGGTGAGAACAAGGGGCCCAGTGGGACTGCCGGATCACCTCACACCCTCAGCCTGTGGGACTCACAAATTTTTGCCCATTGACCCGGTATAAGCTTACCACTTTTTAACAACTTATTTTGTGGATGATATTTGTATTTTTTTTTTTGTTTGTTTGTTTGTTTTTTGGGGCATCACTGCACTCCGGTGGTGGGAGTAGGAGGCCCAGCCCCACTGCTGGAATTGAACCTCCGTCCCAGTGGGCCACAGTCCCGCGCACAACCACTACGCCACCGGGGCTCAGCCCTGATATTTGTATTTTAATTTTGTGGCAAGTTTTCATTTTTAAAGGTCACCGACTTAGGGCGTTTTATTGTCTTCCTTCCCTTTGTTAGGGAAATCCTTTGTGTTAGAATTTAAGAGACAATAGTTCAGTCTCTGAGGCAGTATGTTGGGTGAAAACCAAGTGACCAGCTGAGTCCCAGGGGTGTAGTGGTTGTGCGCGGGGCTGTGGCCCACTGGGATGGACGTTCAATTCCAGGCTCCACAGGAGCAAAGACTGGGCCTCCTACTCCCACCACCAGAGGGCAGTCATGCCTAAAATAATAAAAATAAAAATAAAGTGCCTTGTGTTGAGAAGCCCAGTACACAGTTTTCATCCTCACAGCCCCTCTTTGCATCTCTGCTCATGGAGCCTGTTTCACTGACTGCCATGCTGTTGCTTTCATGTGAACTCCAGGTTTGTTCATACAAATAATATTTTCTATACTTTCAACTAACTAAGTTAAAAGGAAGAAATAAAATCGCAGATCACATAACAGATTTTTGGAAGACAAACCACTTCTATGCAAATACCTTGTACAGGGGTTGTTCAAACTTGTCCAATAGGGTCATTTTGAGTCACAATCAACTATATGACAGTGAAAGTTTCTTTGTTACAATTTAGGAGACAATAGTACACATCCTAATTATAAACAGAGTTTCCACTGAATCTGTTTGAGAGCTGTGGGAATAAAACCAACGCAAGGCACTGCAGAAAACCACACCTGTGCTCAGCTCTGCACCTGCTCCTGGACCCTGGGCCTGTTCAGTTATACACAGATGTGTCCTCAGTGCTCACAGAGGTCGGAACAGGGAGAACTGTTTCCTGTAAGGGTCAAGGTCACCACTACAGTGACTTATATATACTAGGAGATCCCTGTACACTATGGCCTTTCCCTTGGTGTTTCCTGAATCAAATCAACCCATAATACCCTCTCCCCAACACTGTCTTCATGATAGAATGAGCATCTTCTCAAGAAAGAGGGGGAGGAAGGAGGTCTACATTTCTGAACCAAGGACATTGTAGCAGAGTCTTCTCCTGGGGCGGTCACTTTTAACCAGGAATTTACACTAATCATTTCCTTATGAGTTTAATTGACAAGGTTTGGGGTCCATGAGCAGTTTGCTAAAGACACAGTGACACCACTTTTCCATGAAGACCATTCTTCAAAGTTGTTTCATGAATGAAATTGTATGTAGGCAACTGAATCATGTTAGAAACCATGGATGATCGTGGCTACTTATGAGGAAGAAGTTCTAGGGAGGGTAAGGCCAGGGACTCTGAGCTTAGGAATTTCTTTCCTATTACATCAGTTGACCTGCTCATTATTCAAGGGCAGCAAAGGTTGAACTCTGAGAATTTCTTGAAGAAACCTTATGTCATCTGCTCTGTAGCCCTG
>PVJH01047362.1:0-11543 GCA_004026705.1 Nesogale talazaci
CAAGTAAAGTGGCTTTCAGACAGGAATGACCTTGGGTCCCAGGAACAGCTAGGCCAGTGCAGCTGAAACAGGTTTGACCGGTAAGGAGGTGGGGGATGAGTTCAGGGGCGTGGTCGAATCAGTCTGTTTAGGGCCTGGGAGTGACAGTTGGGGCTTTGGGTTGTGCATTGTGATGAAAAAGCAAAGAGGGGGAGCACTTAGGCAGATGGGTGATGTAATTTCGAAGGGAAATCACCTTTTCCACCATGTAGGAACAGTGACATGAGGGGGTACCCCCACAAAAAAACAACTCATTTGCTTTTTTGAAGTGCGTGCATTTGGAGCTGTTCCACCAGGTCAGACTGTGATTCAAGCTTTCTAAGAGGCTCTGAAAAGTATAGCAATGTGTGACAAAGCCCGACTTGAGGCAGACGTGGGATTGGTTTTGCCACCACAGTGCACCTTCTCATGCCGCCATCTCAACGCAGCAATTTGGGTCAAAACCAGCATGCCTCTCGCCCCCCAACTCGATCCACCTGACCTTGCTTCATGCAACTTCTTTTTGTTTCTGCAAAGGCAGAGGGACATAAAAGGACAGCGATGTGATGACATAGAAGAGGTGAAGAAGAAAATGAGGGCGGTGCTGTCAGCCATCCAAATAGATGAGTTTGGATGTTTCCAAGAATGGAATCACAGAGTTGACAAATGTATTAAGTGTAATGGAGAGTACTTTGAAGGTGATGAGAATTTTTTTTTTGGGGGGGGGGGCATCACTGCTCTCCGGTGGTGGGAGGAGGAGGCCCAGCCCCACTGCTGGAATTGAACCTCCGTCCCAGTGGCCCGCAGCCCCGCACACAACCACTACGCCACCGGGGCTCAGCCCTCTGGACTTATTTTTTGAAGTTTTGAAGTTCCTCGAGCCAGCTAGACCCTTTCATATACCCTGATTTCAAACCAAGCAGTGAATCTTCAGTTTTTGTTCGGTACATGAAAAGTTCTCATTATTGGAGCTGCCAGCCTAGGATGTGAGCTCCTGAAACTCCTAGCATTGTGTGGCTTTAGACAGCTTCATGTTTTAGGCTATAAACACTATGGATGTTTCCAATCTAAATAGGCAGTTTCTCTTTAGGCTCAAAGATGTGGGAAGACCCAAGGTGAAGTTGTTGCCGAATTTCTAAACGACAGAGTTCCTACTTGCAATGTAGTGCCACATTTCAACAGGATTCAAGATTCTAACGACACTTTCTATAGACAATTTCATATTATTGTGTGTCGACTAGACGCTGTCGTTGCCGGAAGATGGATACATGGCAGGCTGATGTCTCTTCTAAATTATGAAGACGGTGTGTAGATCCAGGCTTCATTGTCTCTTTGATAGACAGAGGGGCTGAAGGTTTTAAAGGAAATGCCCGGGTGATTCTGCCTGGAATACTGCTTGTGTTGAGTGCACGTTGGAACTTTATCCACCTCAGGTTACCTTCCCCATGTGCACCATTGCCTCTAGGCCCAGGCTTCCTGACCACGGTATTGAGTGCAGAAGGATGCTGCCGTGGGCTAAGGAGCAGCCTTTTGGAGAAGGCATTCCATTAGATGGATAGAGTCCATTAGATGACCATATTCAGTGGATTTTCCAAAAATCTCTAGAGAGCATCATAATGCAATATTAGGGTTGTTCCATATAGACCCACTCAAGGGGCTGTGAAATGAATCATTCCTGCAGTAGCTTCCACACATACAGTGCTTGCAGCTGTGTATGTGACGTCTTTAAGATGGCAACAAGTGCAGACATTTCCCTTCAGTTACTTGGTTTTCACTGATGTAAATGGGCTGTACACATACACATTTGAAGCAGAGAAAGGTACACTGCTTATCTTGTAGCCATCTTCCACAAAATATTGAGTTTTCTCCTTCAGCTAAACTACAGGAGAGTTTGGATTACCTGACCAATAGTACTTTGCAAATGAAGTCTACAGCCATTACAGCCTCATTAGAAGGAAGAAACAGAACACTTTATTGACAGTAACCTCTATTGAAGAATGAACAAGACCAGATCTCTCCAAGAAACTGAAAGAACTGGGACGCAGTGATGGGCAAGAATTGGCAGTTGCTGATGTCACCAGCTCATAGACTGTACTACTCAAACTTCATTTTACTGCTTAAGGAAAATAAATCTGCACATAATAATAAGTTCATGGGAATATACTTCGTGGCTGCCAAGAAATTTAACTTCATTTTTAGCATTAGTGTTGCTGGAATTGACTTTTTAAAAAAATACATTTTGGTAGCCACCTCATCTGGTGTCATTTTGAAGATTAAGAATGTGGGGGTAGAGTCTAGCCTGTCAATCTGGAGATAACCAATGAGGCCTCTGTGTGGGTAGGGCCTCCTCCTGAGAATTCTGGGAAATTCAGTAACTTCCTTCTTGGAGGCAGGAGACACATTGTCTCTCAATTCACTCCCTTGGATGTTACTGACAAGGCTGGCTCCCGGCAAGACATCCCTGATGCAGCGAGAAGCCTGTCAGTGCAGAGATGCTTACACCACCACTGGGTTCAAAGACTTTCTACCCATTGGCTTGTCATCATTCTGCATTTGGCATCATTGATATGTTTTGTGAGTCTGAAGAGGACTTATAGATTGGTGTTGGACATATAGGCTTGGACTGGACTGGGTTGGGATATTTCAATTTTTAGCTGCCCATATATACCTCTTCTTTATATGTGTGTCCATGTTTCTCCACTTGATCTTAGCCAAAAGGCCGAGAAGTGATGGATTTGTTTCTCTAGTCTACCCAGACTAACATCAATATATACATTGAACCCCTTTTAAATTATTTATTTATTTATTTTTTTTTTGTGTGTGTGGGCATCACTGCCTCTGGTGGTCGTGGGCGCTACCCAGTGCCGCTCCTGAGAGCCGCCGCTGGGTTTGAACCGCCAAGCCCACTGGCTGCAGTTCCGCACTCAACCACTTACGCCACCGGGGCTCAGCCCTGAACCCCTTTTAAAAAACCTTGTAACTTACCCTTGAAGACAGAATTTTGGAGTTGGCGCTTATAAGCATTTTTCCGAGTAACCTGTTGAAGAATGTCTGCAAAGATGATGTGCCCAACTTGCACACACTGGTATGTGAATTTTGTTTGTTGTGGTCAAAGAATGTTTCTTCAGCCATCAGCTGAATACTCACAAACACCTCTTTAACAACATGAAATAAAAAATCTTTTCCACCTATCAACCATAGTGAAGAGTATTTCTCGTGTGATTTAATAATCATTTTGGGCTGAGCTCTGGTGGTGTAGTGGTTGTGCGTGGGGCGTTGGCCTACTGGGTTGGAGGTTCAAATCCAGCAGCAAGGCTGGGCCTCCTACTCCCACCACCAGAGGGCAGTGATGCCCCCAAAACAAACCAAAAAACCATTTACTTGTGGCTTTCCACATGGTTGTAAATTGCAAAGGTTTATCTTGTCCATAATGATTTGTAAATGGTGTTATAGCCAAAAGCCTGTGCATGGAAATGGGAATCTTTCTAGGTATTTATAATATGCACCAGTAAAGCCAAAATGTTTTAAAAGAAATTAATGTTTAAGTAGTTATCACTGATGCTTTCACATTTATTAAAAAAATCATATACCAGTGATACCAAGAGGGTGTAGGGAAGGTAGGGTAGAAAGGAGAAAGATTATAAGGATCAACAAACCTCCTCCTCTTTGGGATACGGACAACAGGGAAGTAGGTGAAGGGAGACATTGGACAGTATAAGATATGAAAAAATAATTTGCAAATTACCAAGGCTTCATGAGGGAGTGGGGAGAGGGAAGGGAGGGAAAAATGAAGAGCTGATACCAAAGGCTTAAGTAGAAAGCAAATGTTTTGAAAACGATAAGGGTAACAAAGGTACAAATGTGCTTGACCATGTGTGGATCATGCTAATAGTATAAGCCCCCAATAAAATGATTAAAAAAAGTCAAAAAAAAAAACAAAAAACCCTTTATGGTGGGGGAACTGAGGAACTGTACTGAAGGGCCATGACAACAGGAAGGTTGAGAACCACTGCTTAAGACTCAAGAGCCCTGGTGGCCCAGTGGTTATGCTTTTTGGTTGTGAGCCACATGGTCACCAGTTCAAAACCATTAGCTCCTCCTGGGACAGTGGACTTTCTACTCCTGCCGAGTTACCGTCTCAAACGCACAGTGGGCTTCATTCACCTCAGCACTGGCTCACAGCAGGGAGTTTTCTTAATATATTTACCTTCATTTATTTTTTGTGGGCATCACTGCCTCTGGTGGTCGTGGAACCCACCTAGTGCTGCTCCGGAGAGCAGCTGCTGTATTTGAACTGCCAAGCCCGCAGTCCGCAGTCCCGCACTCAACCACTTAGGCCACTGGGGCTCAGCCCAGGAGTTTTTTTTTAAGGCAATTCTTATTTCTGAGAGAACTCGTCTGTAGCCATTGTGACATTTCAGCATTTTGTCAGGGATAAAGCGTGTGAATTACCCCCCGCGCCGCGCCCGGGGGATAGAAATACCTTTGTACTTGGAAGAAATGAAATGTTTGAAGGGTCACAGACAGATTAGGGGAGGAGAGCATCAATGGGTAAGCAGCTAAGAGGTGGAAGATGTTTTAGCTCAAGACTTCTAAATCAACAAAACACCCGATTAGATTGTTGCTGCTGCTGCCTTTAGCCTTCCACGCTGCACTACGAGGCCTTGACTCTGCACCTTGGGCTGAGTTTTTGCCTTTTACTGTACTGGTGAACAGTGTATTTTATTGTTCAGGCTCCTCCTACGACTCGAGCTGATTTCCTTACTGGCTCGGGAACAAATGGAACTGCTAGTGCATCAGGCATAGTAAAGGTTTGAATGCTTAGAGAGCATGTTTGAAGAGAAATGTCTAGATGGCATCTCTCGCTTCTTTTAAAGTTCGGGTGCTTATTTTCAGTTACCATAAAACATAACAAGAATCGAGTACGTGATAATACAATTTTCTTTATTAAAAATAATTTACAGCATCCGTAACATATACACAATTGTCATCAATTGAACTTTGCCTCCAATATATTTCTATACAATACTTAACATTATTGAACTTAAAACTGTTACACTATTTTGTTGGCTTTAAATAATAAACAATGATTTACAGTTAAGTGAGATATATGGTTTATATAGCCATGTGTATAAAATGGATAGAAATATTGGTACTATCACACTTCAGGGGAAAAACCAACATCAACAAAGCCTACGTTCTCCCCTTTTGTTACTCTAAACCAAACTAAAGTTTAGGGTCAAAATCCAGTACCTCCTAACCCTACGAGTTTCTAAATCCAGTCCTAGCAAAACGTCAAGTAGCATCTCCTTCCCCTGCCGCTCAGGCCCTGCGTTGTGGCCACCTCTTTAATCACATGGCAGTTCAGCTAATGGAAGCCCAAGAGTGTGCTTGGACACAAAACAGGAAGCCCCCACGATCATACTGGGAATGCTTTAGGGATCAACATAATGACTTGCTGGGTGGACGACACTCTAAAATTTCATAGTATAAGAGTACAAAAACTGAAAGGGTAATGTTTTGGAAGAGGTGGTGGAATGAATGTCATTGATAATTACTTTTGAAATGGTTAACTTTAAATTCATTCCCAACACTGATTTGCTTCAAGTGTCTCTTTTAATTCCTTTTCACAATGTGTTTTTGTTGTTAATAGAAAACGACTCCTTTACAGTCAACGAAGATTTTGGTATTGTGAGACAACACAAGCCAACACAGGACTACATTTTTGCCTCACAGCTTTTGGTTACAGGCAGAATTGTCTACCCTGGGACAAGGGCGCTTGAAAGAGCTCAAGGAAGAATGAAATTGCAAGATAATGCAACTGCCCCATGAGCTTTTTGCATCCTCTTAAACATCTATGACTCCCTCCTGAAATGAAAACAACACAGCCTACACTTTTGGTTCATGAGACTTAAGAGAACCTTGATTCTGTTCCCAAAGTAACATTTGCTACTGCCAGCAGCTAGAGCAGGTGGAATGGAAATATACGTCCACCCCGTCACCTGGCTTCCTTTCTGTAACTGGAGGTTTATCAAACTAATACAGACTTCTCCCCAACACAATCTGTAATCATGGCATGGTCAAAGAATTCAACAAGTACTTTGCCATCAACTTGTAAATCTGCCATCTCCAATTCAGGTTCAGCATATAAATAAATGCAGGCCGACAGACACACAGCATAGCACAAAATGTCAAGATCACACTATGAAGAAGCCAAAGAAATGATTTCTAAAATTCAACCAGAGGGGAAACTATTCTGCCAAACTCCAGGGCACGATTGTATGAACACACCTGCAGCACATTCCCACAGGCTGTGACTGACACGGTGGTTGTCAGCCCGTGTTTGTTCTTTCCGGTGCTCCAGTGTGAAAGAACTACTTCTTTATTCTGGTGCCCAGGATCTTGTTCTGAATGGCAGCAACTGGGTCATATAAAGATAATTCCGTGAGAAAACAACAAACTGCTATATTTAACCTTTGGCCTACCAAGCTCAATTTCTTCATTCAAAGACATTAAGGACCCTTCTGGAATTATTCAACCCCCTTTCTCAAAGCTGCTAAACTTTGACAGAACGTTCAGCATGGTGAACAAGCATTCATAAAAGAAAATGTGGTGCTAGGACACTGTTTTCTCCTGACGGTCAGCTCTAGTTATACGGCATTAAGATGAAGGGAACCACGCATCCCAGGTAGACGAAGGGCTTAAAATAGTGATGGGAAATCAACTTAAATAAGAAATAATCATCAAAATCTTAAAAAATGCTTAGAGTCGAGCAATCATATAATTTAAGAGTGGATAATTTAAAAGTCTAGAGGAAGTTATTGTAGAGTTTAATGATTAAAAACTTCTCTTTAGTGACCATAAAATACATTGAAATTTGGTTGATACCTGAAATATGCTCTAAGTTATCGTATCACATCAAGTGTGCAAAACAGTTGACTCTAAATGCTACCATGCCACCTAGGGCTTGCTGGAGGGTCCTGGTAAGTTTGCCAAAATCCAGCGCTGTATGGGGCACCTGCCCCTGTCAGGACGTGAGTTGACGAGTGCCTGTAACGCCATCTTCAGGTGGGGAGAAAGCCTTGGTTGGACTGGGTAAGTGACTGGGTTCTGGGGTAGGCTCTACCATTGGGTTTATATTGCAAACAAAGACAACCAGCAGGGTCCAGCTCAATTCTGAAAAGAAATGTGTGTATTGGGAAAGTTCACTTATAAACCAATTTTCAAATTCAGTAATTTTAGAGTCTAATCTGGCTTTTGATATTTCAACCTGCAACTCTCAAACCAACAAACAGTAGTACACAGTTTGATAGGTGCAGAGCGAAACAAGTGTCAGAAAAGTTACTCAGATAAGAATCTTCAACACATGTTCAAATTGTGCCTTTATTTACAAAATGGTGTGATAAAATCTCCCCCTCCCCCCATACTTACAGGCCTCTCCACAACACACTTCACACACTGATTTTAGCAATGTTAATAGCACCATTCGTGTATTATTTAAAATCAAGGTTTCCTTGCAGTCCCTACGTTGATTTGCAATCGTTGCCGTCGTGGATGGGAGAGTGGGCGCACTGGGCAGTCCGCAGCTCTGTGGGAAGGGCTCCCGGCTGCAGCACAGGCGAGTGGCTCGGCCCTTATCTGGTACGGAAGGTCTCCCGGTGAGTGGATACTATGAGAACTTCCGTGCTACATAGTTTAATAATCCTCCATGTTTGAATAATGTTATTTCCACGTCATTTTCAAAGGAAGCAACAGCGCTGAAAACTTTCCCAGTGCTGGTCTTTAAAGAAACAGAGAACACGACACGTCAGCTGGAATCTCCACGCCTTTCTGCACAGTCGATGACAACCCGCCAGACCCCCGATTCTCATACAGGCTCTCAGGACCTAGGAGCAGAGCAGTCCCAGGAACCATTCTGGAGGCCACAAGGGTGTAGAGCAAGGCAGTGCGACCATTAATTTCTGTGACCCAAAAGTAATCTCCCAAATCAGACCAAGAAACACATCCTGGGAGGCACCCAAATGGCTCATGGGAAGTTCCACATCTTTTGATTTCCTTTGTCCATAAACTTAAGGGCCCCCTCGTCACACCTGACACAACACTGACATACACTGGTCACGGACAAGTTAGAGTCTGTGATGCCACACGTGGCTCCTGTCCATGCAACCTGGAGTGCAGAGGGGGTGGGGCGGGGGCCTCTAACTGCGCATTACTAGCTCTCCTCTTGGCCCCTTTCCACCTTTTCTTGTTGTTGTTTTATTTTTTGGGGGGGGGGCATCACTGCCCTCTAGTGGTCGTGGGCACTACACCCAGTGCTGCTCCTCAGAGTCGCCACTGATATGAACCGTCAAGCCCGCGGGCTGCAGTCCCGCACTCAACCACTTATGCCACCGGGGCTCAGTCCCCACCTTTTCTTGTTAAAAGGAAAGTTCTCTTCTGAATTTGTCTAGCACAGTGGTTCTCAACCTGGTGAGTGGGTGGGGTGTTGAATGACCCTTTCACAGGGATCACCCACTTCATTAACAGCAGCAAAATTAAAAGTAAACAAGCAGTCTTCTAGCTCAGAAGCAACAAAGCCCACACAGAAGAAGCACACCTGCCTGTGTGACCACAAGGTGTCAAAGGGATTAGATATCAGGCTTCAAGGACTAAAAAGCGTAACATTGTGTGCTCACTTTCCAGAGATGACAGCTGATGACAAATGTGTACATAAGCTAATGGTGCCCAACTATCAAATGATAAAACGTCTGGGGTCTTAAAGGCCTGAGTAGGGCTGAGTCTTGGTGGCATAGTGGTTGTGCACGAGACTGCAGTCCACTGGGTTGGAGGTTCAAATCCAGCAGCAAGGCTGGGCCGCCTACTCCCACCACCAGAGGGTAGTGATGCCCCCAAAACAAAACCAAAAAATAAACAAACAGGCTTGAGTAAACAAGCGGTCATTTAGCTCAGAAGTAATAAAGCCCACACAGAAGAAACACACCAGCCTGTGTGATCACAAGGTGGTGAAGACATCTGGTGTCAGGCATCAAAGAACTAAAATTATATCATTATTAAGGAGGGGGAGTACAGATTGGGGACCCAAAGCCCATGAATAGGTGAAGCGACATCCTCTTACAGAGGGGTTGCAGGGAGATGAGCCAGTCAAGGTACAGTGTAGTAACAACGAAATATGCATCTTTCCTCTAGTTCACAAATGCTTCCTCCCACCCATTATCATGATCCCAATTCTCCCACACAAATCCAGTTCGACCAGGGGACGTACAGTGAAGTTGGAAACATGGGGAATTTAGGAGAGATGATACCCTCAAGACTAGTAGTAGGAGTGCAGATACCAAGAGGGTGAAGGGATGGTGGAACAGAAAGGGGAAACCAACCTCAGGGATCTACATGTAGCCTCCTCTATGGGACACTGACAACAGGGAAGTGAGTGAAGGGACACAACTGACAGTGTACAGTATGAAAAAATAATAATTTATAAGTTACTAAGGGTTCAAGGGGGTGAGGGGGGGAAGGAAGGGAAATATAGGGAGCTGATACTGGGGGCCTAAGTGGAGGGAGGATGTTTTGAGAGTGATGATGACAACAAGTGTGCAAATGTGGCCTGCATACAATTGATGTAGGTATGGATTGTGATGGGAGTTGTAAGAGCCCCCAATAAAATGATTCATTAGAAAAAAGGGGGGAGAAGGAGGAGCTTATACCAAGGGCTCAAGTGGAAAATATTTCCACTTGAATATGGCAATATGTGTACAAATATGGTTGATACAAATGATGTATTGAATGTTATAAGAGGCCCTTGGGCTGAGCCCCGGTGGCGTAGTGGTTGTGCGCGGGACTGCGGCCCACTGGGACGGGGGTTCAATTCCAGCAGTGGGGCTGGGCCTCCTACTCCCACCGCCGGAGAGCAGTGATGCCCCCGCCCAAAAAAAAAAAAAAGAGCCCCCAATTAAAAAAACAAAATTTCTTATTAAGAAAAAAAAAACAAATTTACAGTGATGAAGCAGCAATGAAAACAATTTTATGTGCAGGGGTCACCAAAACATGAGGACCATATTAAAGGGTGGCAGCACTGGGAAGGTAAAGAACCACTGGTTAGCGCAAAATGCTCTTTTTTTTTTTTTTCCCCATAAACGTGAACGTGACATAATGTGAATGTTTGAAAATGGAGGATGCCTGCATTCCAACTGCCTGAGATCCTTGCACTCAGGGTGGAGGCACAGATCGCCCACATACAAAACACCACCGAGACACCTGACCTAGAACTTCATTGCTACAACAGAGACAAATACTGGCAAGCACCAAGTCACAGGCTCGGAGTCCCACTTACTCATCAGACGCTTTACTTCAATGCTCAGACATCAAGGACTCACTGTCTATGGCTGTAGAGGCTATGCTAACCCAAAGACTACTCAAGTTTAAAATTCGATCTGAACAGGAAGATCTGGGAACAAGGAAAAGGATGCCAACCATGTGACTGAGCCAAGCTTTCCAAGACATTCCCCCACACTGCACCTTCCCAGACTTAACCAACCCAAGAAGCCTTACTGCTCCTCCCGCGATAGTCACACCCCTTCCCACTTGGGTACAACGGGATCCAAGGACCCAAACCCAACTCACCGCCACTGAGTGGACTCCTAAAATCCTCCCACTTGAATTGTGGGATATCTCATTTCTCAACACCCCTCAAAAGGGGACGGCTTCCTAATTCCAACCGACTCCCCTCACTCTATAAACCCCACGGCATTCAGCACATTGCCAGCCATCAGCTGTCACCTAGGAAAGCCTAACTAGCAGTGATGACGAAGGTCCAGTACTAGAGTTAGGTGTCTACCCAACCTTAGCTGATGGAAGCAGCAAGATATGGGCACAGGTTAGGTTCCCTACTGCCCAGGACTGCCCCCTTTTCAAAAAAAACAAAACAAAACAAAACAAAACGCAACACGCCCTGGCAATTAAAGATTTTGTACTACAGGCCTTCTTCCAGGACAAAGTACCTGGATCTGCACTGACAGCCCCCGAGGCACTTGGTGTGCCGGCCATGCTGGGGAACAGTGACACCGCCTTCCACTGCTAGGAGCCGGCGCTCTGTTCTGCGTGTCGTGAACCTCGGGCACCCTCTCCTCTGGTTCCCTCTCATTTACCAGAAGGAGGCAGGGCCAAGCGTGTAAGCGAGCTTGTTCAGAGCAGAGCAATCTAAAATTCTTCCATTCTAGCAGATTTTGGCACATTAGGAAGGGAGCTTTTGATTTATTTACTTTAACACTAAACAACAGGTAACTCTTATGCTCAGTCTATGTTCAGAGGAACAGCCTCCGGATTTAGAGGAGTGACGCACGGTGGAGGCGGGCGGGGTGGCTCAGGGCTCTGCACTGTTCTAGAGCAGCAAGATGCACGTCCATACAGAGCTTTGCTAGGAAAGTAAGCATGTGGGTGCAGACATGAATCTGGAATCTTTCCACAATGGAAAAGACAAAGATTTTCCAATCATTTCATTACAGAATTAATAAATCCATTCCTGGGAATTT
>PVJH01047363.1:0-11372 GCA_004026705.1 Nesogale talazaci
CCCCCCCCCCCCCGTGCACTCGTGGCCCGCGGCGTCCGGGGCACGCTGGGAACACTTCCTAAGTTTAAGCGAAGGCTCCCAGCTGCGTTGCAAAAAGGCGGCGGCTGGGCCCGCAGCCCGTGCCCCGCGCAGGTGTCTGCGCCCCCGGGGCGTCGACCCCCGGGCTCCCCTCTCCTCGGGGAGACGCCGGGCCGGTCTGGAGGTGCCGCCCCGGCCCGCCCCAGGCCAAGACGCGCTGGCGAGCGGCAGGTGTCCCGGGGGCGCGGCGCGGCGCGGCGCCAGGGGGCGCCAGAGGCGCTCGGACCGCGGGGTGCCGTGCTGGCGGGCGCGCCGACGCGCCGGGGTCCCCTCGAGGCCCCGCCCGGTGGGGGGGGGGGCGGCCGGCGTCTGGCTCTGGCCGAGCAGCACAGGCGACCCGTGCCGGCCCCGCGCTGCCCCACCCGCGCCACGCGCCACGCGGCGCGAGCTCCCGCTGCCCCCCCCGGCGCACCTGCCCGGGGCGTGGCTTCCGGCGGGGGGGCGCCTGGGATTGGCGCGGAGGTGACAAAGGGGCGTGCCCACCGACGGCCCCGCCCCCTAGGGGGTACTTAAAGGAGTTGGAGCGGACGCGTTTCTTAGAACGCCGCTCTCGGTCTCTCTCTGGCACACGCTGCGGCCCTCGAGAGACCCGACGACCCACCCGCCTCGCTGGGCCACCATGCCGCGTTCCTTCCTCGTCCGGAAGCCCGCTTGCTCTCGCCGGAGACCCAACTACAGCGAGCTGCACGACTCCTGCTTAGGTGAGTGAAAAAGAGAGGGTGCCGGACCCCTGGAAGGGGCTGGGGAGGCCGGCGCAGACGGAGTGGGGATCCTTTAGGGGTGCAGACCTGGGCCCCAAATCGCGGGGAACGTGACGCTCGAAGGACGTGTGGCCCCGGGGCTCCGGGCAGGTGTACGTGAGCCCTGCGTGTGGGCGGCTTGGGGGAGGGGGGGAGGGTCAGGGGAAGGGCTCTTTGAGGGGAGGGAGCGGGCCGGGCACAGGGGCCAGAGAATACATTAATGAGGGAGGGAGCGGGCCGCCCCAGGGGCTGGTCGAGAGGACCGGAGGGGAAGGGGGGCGGCGAGGAGGAGGAGAGGGGCTGGAAATGGAATGCACCGAGCGGATTTGGGGGGAGACTGGGGTCACTGGGGTCGGGTGCTGGGAACTTGGGGGAGTTGAGCGGGAGCGAGGGAAGGCTTCCCCCGGGGCTGGGCCTGGGAAGTTAGGTCGGGTTCTGGCCTCCGAGAGGTGGCGAGCACCAGCCCCTTGTCTCCGTGGAGGTGGTTAATGTTTGCTGACCGAGAGATCTAATGCCCGCCGCCTTCTCCCCTTCTGCAGAGCTGGCCATTCAGCAGCCCTACGACCAGGCCCACCTGCTGGCAGCAATCCCGCCGCCCGAGGTCCTCAACCCCAGGGCCTCGCTGCCCACGCTCATCTGGGACTCGCTCCTGGTACCCCAAGTGCAGCCCAGCAGCTGGGCCTCCCTGCCACCCCAGGAGGGCCCGAAGGCCGCCGAGCTGACCTCCCTGTCGGATGAGGACAGTGGGAAAGGTTCCCAGCCCCCCAGCCCACCCTCTCCGGCTCCGTCGTCCTTCTCCTCTGCCTCAGCCTCCTCCCTGGAGGCCGAAGCCTTCGCCGCCTTCACGGGCCTGGGCCCGGTGCCCAAACAGCTGGCCGTGCTCGCCGTGGCCAAGGACTCGCAGTCTCGCAAGGCCTTCAACTGCAAGTACTGCGACAAAGAGTATGTCAGCCTGGGTGCCCTCAAGATGCACATACGGAGTCACACCCTGCCCTGCGTCTGTGACATCTGCGGGAAGGCCTTCTCCCGGCCCTGGCTCCTGCAGGGCCACGTGCGGACCCACACCGGTGAGTACCCTGCGCTCTCACCACTGCCGTGCCGTCCAGGCCGACCTGCCGGACGGGGTGGGACTGCCCCCATGGGTGTCCCAGACCGTGAACTCTTCCCAAGGGAGCAGCACTTCTCACTCGGCACCGCCCAGGGCCTTCTGCTGCCCGTTCCGAGCCAAATGGGTGGGAGCTGGAGATGAGAAAGGCAGAACCACCACCTTGCTCTGTGGCCAGGTGTAAAGGGACCTCGTTCACTCACCTTGCACGTCCTCCCCACCCCCACCCCCCCACATCCACCCAGATGTGGATCTTGTCACACACCCCCACCTGGCCCTGAACCTTGCTTTGGAAACTTTGGAAAAACCTCTCGGGCTGGTGTTAGCGTTTTAACCTCCCTTGGTGGGCCTCTCTCTCCTCCTCTCTAAAGTGGGTCCCAGCACCCTTTTTGGGTGGGGGCCGTGTGGGTCAACTGAAAGCTTTGCAGCCCAAGAGAATGCACCCTACTTGGCAGCTGTGGCCTTGGGCAAGTGACCCTCCCCTTCTGGAGGGTGAAGCTCACAACGTGCCTGAGGGTAAAGCTGGGGAAAATGCAGCCAGTGCCTTGTGAGCCCTTTGCAATGGCATTGTCCGGTGGTGCTCAGGGCGGGGCGGGGGTGGGGTTGGGGGAGTGGGGAGGGTAATCAGCTCAAGCCTGTCACCACCCCGGCCAGGCAAAGGCTGTGCTGGCAGCAAGGAAATCCTGCCTCTCCTCTTTAGGCTCTGGAAATGAGGGGCAGGTAGCCTTTGTGAGAGGGGGTTGGTGAGGGATTGTCCGGGAACGGTTCAAAGGTCATGCTTGTGGACCTCAGGGTCAAACTGACCGGTTTGGAGACACGGTTCTGCCAGGTGGCTGGCCTTGTGGGGGCCAGTCCTGGGGAGTCGGGGGGGGGGGGCATCCTGGTTTTTTCTTAGTCCTGCTAAGTAGAATCACTGCCTACTTCTCTCCCTCAAGCCACAAAGCTCACTTTTTAACATGTCCAAAAGTCTCTCAGCTGGATTCCAAGTGGCCAGTCAGCTGGGAGTTCTACTGGGGGAACCCCAGCCCTCTGTAACCCGCCCCCCAGCCTCTCTCCACTTCCATCCATAGCTTTTTTTTTTTTTAACATTTAATGTAAAGGAAAGGGTGTGACACAAAAGCCCCAGGGCCCGTTGAAATGCACCAGGGCTGCCTCATTGACCCCCATTGTGCCCCTTAATGGTGGGCCCAGTGGGGGGGCGGGGAGGGGGTAGGAGCAGGTGCACGGGGCAGCGGTGCCCTGCACCTGTTTCGTTCGCAGCTGCCTGCCCAGGGCATGGTAGGCCCCTTTAATCCAGGGGATATCGCATGTACTGTGTCCCCCTCAGCAGCCTTTGTCCCCGCCGGCCTGGTGCCGATTTCACACTCAGGGAGCACCTTGAAGGCGTCTGGCGGGCGGGGAGCCGAGCGATGAGGGCTAGACAGTCGACCCCCCACTCACCGGTCAGGTTTTATGGCCCCTCCTTTCCGTTCTGGTCAGGTTTATTTAGGGTTCGGTGTGTGTTTGTTCCGTAAACCCGCCCACAGCCTTGGGAGGGGGGAGGAACCCTTTTATAAAGCCCATCTTACAGATGAGAAGGCTGAGGCATAGAGAGCTCTCTCAGCTCCTAGGGGCTGGAGCCAGTACCTGCCCTGGAGGGGGGCACGCCCTCTCCTGATCTGCATACACTTGAGAGCCCTTGGCCTGGGAGTAATGGAACTAGGAAGGACTTGTCTGAAGACGGAACAGACCCTCTGCCCTGCCCTCACCTCCCTGTGGGCGAGGGAACTCAGCACAGGCTCCGGCCCAGGACAGGTGCTCCAGGTGCTCTCCACATACCTAGGCAGCACCTGACTCCTCCACCCACTCCCGGCAGAGGGCCCCAGGCGCTTTCAAGAGCAGATTCATTCATTAGCTCTTTTTGAATTCCTGTAGGGGATTTATTTACCGGATGGGATCCTGGGGTGGGGTAGGGTGGGGTGGGGGTGGGAGGAGAGCCCTCCCTCCCTGGGGTCTTGGGAGGCCCACTCCGCCATCTGCAGTTCCAGGCAGTGCCTGGCAAGAGCTCGGTGCAAATTTTTTTTGGGGGGGGGCATCACTGCTCCCAGGTGGTGGGGGTAGGAGGCCCAGCCCCACTGCTGGAATTGAACCTCCGTCCCAGTGGGCCGCAGTCCCGCGCACAACCACTACGCCACCGGGGCTCAGCCCTTTTTTTTTTTTTTAGTTTTTTTTGGGCACTACTGCCCTCTGCAAATTTTTGCTTTGATGAGTTCATTCCTATTAGGACTTTTTAATTTCGGGAGTGTTGTACCTCCCCTTGGCCCCCTCCTCCAAAAAGAAAAAGGGTGTGTGTGCGTGAAAATAAAACCCCACCACACTGCGGAAGTTTCTAGAATGTAAATGATATACTCTTGTTTGGGGTGGGCATGCTAACTAGCTGGCATAGTATTCTCTGGGAGAGTCCCCTGGGATTTTTTCTGCCTTTTTAGGACAAGCACAAGGTCAGCAGTTCAAACTCAGCCACCGCTCTCAGAGAATAAGGTGAAGCAGGCTGCCCTATGTAACGATTTTACAGCTTCCAAATCCCACAGAACCCTTCCTGTCTTAGAAGGTGGTGCTGAAGGAGGGGGGGGGGCAAAAAAAAAAAAGGGTGGTACTGAGTCAGAATTGACTTGACAGCAGGTGTGTTTGATGTGGGGGGAGGAGGGGAGGAATTCATTTCACAAGAAGAGCCCTGGTGGTTAAAGAAAAAAAACACCATTGTGTTTATCGAGCATGTACTACGTGCCAACGTTGCGTGCAAAGCCCTGTAGGACTTTTCACTCAGGCAGGTGGCCTACTAGGACTGAGAGTGAGGGTTTTTATTGCTCAGGAGATAGGATTCTGTTGTCTCTTGGGGGGGCAGGGCAGCCCCAACTCTAGCCCTGACCCGGAGCTGGAACCTCAAATGAGCTCCAGAGAGACTCCCGCTGACCTGTGCACTCTCAGCCTGACCTCTGGGCAGATGGAGGCCGGGGCTCTGATGAGGAAGGGCCTGGCTAACTGGGTGGGGAGGCTACTGGGTCTTGGTTCCCCAAGCAAACCCAGGGCTGGCTCGAGCTCCAGGCCCCATCAGAAGGAATGCCCCCCTTAGCAGAGAAGACCATCTCTGTAGGGACGAAAGCCAAGGTCATTCGAGTCCTGTGCCCCGCTTTTCCAAATCTCTAATGTAGCCCCCGTGGGGGGTGATGAGGGCCGGTAAGAGATCCCTGTGGAGCTTTGGCATGCCCCCCCCCCCCCGCAGGTCCCCTCCCCCCCTTGTCCTGATCACCATTGTTGAGTACTTCCTGCGCGGGCTCAGGGCCAGACCAACTCGATCTCAGCCTCCGGTAGTGATAGGCAGCCTCCTAGGACCTGGGAGCCAGCAGGTTCCCCGATGGATGGATGGACAGACGGACAGACAGACAGAAGGAGGGAGGGATGATGGACGAGCGCTCCCAGAGTCAGGGAAGCCACACCACCACGTGCCCAAAGTTGAACCAGCAGGACTGGCAGTGTCCCCAGCTGAATGCAGGCTTTGGGGAAGTCACAGCCAGTTCCTTGGGGGCGGTGGGGGCTGGATGGGTCAGGCTTCCTAGGGAGGCGCCCAAGACATCTCGTCCATCTTGGGCCCACAATGTGCTCTCCCTGGGGGAGGGGCGGGCAAGGCGCTGCAGGCCGTCGAGGGAGGCCCCGTGTGGGGATGGCCTGGTACCTGGAGGGCGGTCACCCTCAACTCCCTCTTCGCCTCTCTGCAGGTGAGAAGCCCTTCTCCTGCCCCCACTGCAGCCGGGCCTTCGCAGACCGCTCCAATCTGCGCGCGCACCTGCAGACCCACTCGGCCGTCAAGAAGTACCAGTGCAGGACCTGCTCTCGTACTTTCTCCCGCATGTCCCTGCTGCACAAGCACGAAGAGTCGGGCTGCTCCGGGGGGCCCCGGGGGCCCTAGGGCCGCTCGCAGACACCCCTCCAGCAGGCTGCCCCCACTCCAGCAAGAAGGACCCTTCGAGGCCACCGAATTCCCTTCTGAGTGGCCCATTCTGGCTGTGCTGCGTTGACCCCACCCTGACAAAGGTCCTTGTCCGGTGGCCTTCACAGCTCTGAGGCTGCTGGGGCCTGAAAGAGGCCTCTCTGCAGACCTGTCCAGCCATGGGAGCAGCCCCGGTTCCAGAGCATTCCCGGATCATGGCCTGGGGGAGGGGGGCGTGCTCCCAAAGCTGTTTGGATGTAGGTGCTTTGCGTCAGAGTACAAGAAATCAGCCAACCAGACGAGGACTCCCGCCCCCACTCAGGACCCCCCTCCCCTCCACTCAGGCCACCTTTCTGTGATGTGTGGCTCTAACTATGCAATAGCCCCCCACCCCACCCCCAGCGTGTCCTTGGGGCCTGCGGGGTGGTCACCTGACACACGCGGGTCGAGACCCCCCTGCCCCAGGCCTGGGCAGCTATTTCAGCCCCCTGCGTGCTGCGCTGGCTCCTGTCCTGTCTCACAGGCGCTTGAAGGTTCTCAAAGGGCACTGTGAGTAATTGCCGTCACTTGTTGGAGCCCCAAGCAGGGTGCTTTGACCTGACCCAGCGGCTCTCCCAGCACTATTTTGGGGGCTCAACAGGTGGACCTGAAGGAAGATGTTTACATTTTTTTTTTAAGGTACACTGGTATTTATATTGCAAGCAACGTTTTGTACTAAGGAAACATTTTGTATAGTAATATGTACAGTTTATTGATATTCAATAAAGCGGTTAATTTATCTATTAAAGAAATCCACGTGGTTGTGTGGAGACTGGGTCTTTGAGACAGCCCTGGGGAAGGCTCCTAACCCCAGAAGGTGCCGGTTCGACCCCACCCACCCACTCACAAGGCGGAAGAGAGGCCTGACCCCCTGCTTCGGCAAGGATGATGGCCCAGACAACCTGACGGGGCTCATTCCACTCCCAACACATGGGTTTTAGGAAGGCAGGAAACTGGAGCTGGCAGATTTCGGGCACAGCTTTACCTCTTTAGAAAGCCACCTTGAGAGTCGGTCCTAGGCTCGGGCTGGAGTGCAAGTGGTGGGGGTGGGGTGGGTCTACCGGGGTGGTTGGGAGGCCTCTCCAGGCAGGATGAGCAATTGCTGTGGGAGTTGCTCGCACGCTCCGCATCGTCCCTCAGCACTTATTCATTCTTGCATTCGGAGCTCACTGAGCCCAGAGGGCAAAAGGCTGGCTTCCCTGGGTCTTATCAACTAGACAGGGCCAGGGCTTTGTTGCAGCCTTGCAGGTCTTTGGGGAGGGACTGGCTGCTGCTCCCAGATTGGAGAGTGGAATGAGGATGTCCTTCCTGTTTGCAGGCCCCTGCGCCCTGCCCCTGCCTCCCTGTCGGGCCCACACCTCCGCCTGGTCGCCCCGAGTACCAAATGGCCTTTGATGCAAGGAAATTGGCTGGCTGGAGCCAGGAGGGTGAGAAGCCAGGCCAAAGGGTCGGGGTCACTCAGCTTCCTGCTCCGAGAGCCTGGAAAAGAGAGCTTGCGTCCTGGGCTCCATTACTGCCCGGCTGGCCGGTCTGGCAGGGGTGACCTCACCTCTGGAGTGTGTGTGTGTGTGTGGGGGGGGGGGGGACAAAGAGGGGGAGCTCTCAGGGGCCAGGAGAAAATGAGTCTGATTTTAGCACAAAAGGTGCTGAAGGTACCAGTTTCCTGCGCAGGCGTCCGGCAGCGAGTCAGGCTGGGGGTGGGGGAGCTTCTTGCTCCGAAGGAGAGATGGTTCTTTCTTCCAAACAGGAAACGGTGACCCGCAGGCCGGGAACAGCCCTTAATGACATGCAGCTTTCCTCCAAAAAAAAAAAAAAAAAGTTCTCTAACAATCGCCAAATTGTGGCTGGCCTCCCTGAAGGGAAGTCAGGGAGTTGGAGCCAGGAAAGGGGGTGGCTTGGGCACTGACTTGCTGAAGGCCTACTATGCTCCAGGCCGCAGGGTTGGGCAGACCCCCCACCACCCGGGGAAGGTGCTTCTAGTGAATGAATGGAAGTCGTCGTGTCGGGAATTCTTGGCTGTTTTACAGCTTTACAAACGTCGGGGAGGAGGCAGACCTGCATTTGGACATGGGATCAGGTGCACCTGGCTCAGGCCTCTAGCTCCTGAGGGCCGTGGAGCCAGTCACCCACCCCCAGCCCCTATTTCTGCTCCTATAAAACAGGAGGGGGTGCCGGGAGTGCCTCCCCTGGGGAGACTGGACCAGTGAAGACTGTTCTCTGTGCCAGGCCCAGTTCTAGGCAGCGGGGAGCGAGGGAATCACGGTGCTCCTAGAACGTTCCATGGGACGACGTAACTCCTGGAATGTTCTAGTGGGGGAGACAGAAAACAAACCAGGGATTACATAAAGAAGACACTGTCCTGCAGTGAGCGTGTCAAGGTGGAATTAGAGAACTGGAGGGCCTCGAGGGGAGGGGAGGGGAGGGAAGGGGCCCTTCTAGAAGGTAGCACTGCTGCGAATGTTCTGGAAAGACAGGGACCAGCAAGGAGGTCTATGGGACGAGGGCTAATCAAAGATGTTACGGCTGGCGTGAGCTTGCTCCTCTGAGGAGTGGGGGGCAGCGCGGGTAGGTCAGGCGTGGGCAGCCACTGGCTTTAAGCAAGGGTGTAAAGAAGCCTGGTAACCCAGCAGGTTAAGTGCTGACTGCTCACAGAAGGGTCCAAGCAGTTGGAAACCACCCAGTGCCTCCACAGGAGGCTGCAAGTGATCTGCCTCTACTCCCCCCGCGCCCCCTCCCCGAGCCAGGCAGGGTCTGCAGCAGTTGCTGGGCAGTGGATGGTGACTCCTGGGCAAACGGAACCGGGCCCGGCAGGGTTTTCATGGCGTCTCGGACCCTCCAACTTTGGATTAGCTGCCTAGTGCATTCCCTGTTCCAGCCAGAGACTGCTTCACAGGAGGGGAGAGAGGGCCGGGACAAAGACCCAGGCCAGCAGGGCTGGAAGAGAGGGAACAGTGGGCTGTCCCACATTGGTGGCAGCCTTGGGGGTGAAGATGGGATTTAAGAAATGCCATCAAAGAGCCAGGCACACCTGCAGTTTCATCAAGTGAGCCAAAGGTGACATTGGACCCAGGTGGGGGCAGGTGTAGCACGGAGGGCTCCCCCGCCCCCCACTCCTTGCCCAGTGAAAAGCGCCGTGCAGAGCACGTTTCCTTTTGTGGGAAGGGAAGAGTGGACCTAAGGACCGTCTATTCATGCTTGTTGGGATTTGTATACAGAACCTGTGGGAGGATTTACAATAAACTCGTAAAAGCCGTTCCCTCAGGGAATGCAGAGGGGAGGTTGGGGTGGACAGGAGAGGGGAAGGGGAAGGGCGCCTCTCAAAGCCTTTTTACAGTTTTTTAAAACATTCTGGAAATAATTTCAAAGGGACAGAAAAGTGGCAAGGCAGCAGTCAAGCTGGGCTCACGGTCTGACGTCGGCCCCTAGACTCTGGATACACACATCCACCGGCTGCTCCGCCCACCGGTTCTGATGGGTGGTCCAGCCTGTATGGCACAGAGCAGCCTGCCAGGCCTTTCTCCCTTGGGGTGGGTGAGCAGCTGAACGGCAACTCCCACTCAGGGGCCTCTACCTGGCCCCCAGAGGTTGGACTGCCCCTTATTCCCGAGTCCTTTGAGAGCCAGCTGTCTGCACGATGCCCTTATCCTGCGGACGGCTTGTGGGGCTATTATTGCCCAAGAACCAGAGCAGCCTCTCACCCGGCCCTGATCTTTGACGTCAGAGCAGGACGCGGTGGAACGCGGCCAGCCAATCCGCCGGCACGGTCAAATCTTCCAGGGGTCCCAGTGATCGTCTCGGGTGCATTTGGCGGTGGGAGGGGGCATGAGGCATCGATCACATGCTGCATTCCGTTTCTTTCATCCTCCAACGTTCCACGGCCCTTCTTCAACATCTCCCGTGACCTTGACGGGTCTTAGGCTTACCAGTGGGCTGTTTTGTAGCAACTGGAGGACTGACTCCGCGCGACCCTACAGGGCAGGGCAGAACTGCCCCTGAGGCTCCCAGACTGCCCCCGTTTGGGGGAGTAGAAAATCTCGTCTTTCTCCCCCAGAGTGGCTGGGGGTTTCAAACTGCTGCCCTTCAGGGTCGCAGCCTCCTCGGTCTGGTTTTGTAGAAGGCCCTCCAGTTCGGGTTTCCCCGATGTTCCCTCCTGCTTACAGTTGGGCTCTTCCCTTTCGACAAAAGCCAAGCAAGTTGGCATCGTGTCTGCAAGTGCGGCCGCAGAGAGGGACGTGCCGTCGGCGTGTGCCGGGGTCCAGGACGCACTTGGTTTGGCACAGGTGGGGTGTGGGCCGGCTTCCTCCTCCCAAACCTCCCCTCTGCCCCTTTGGTCCTGGGAAGTCTTTCGTGGGGAGACGCGGGGAGCGCATCCGAGTCTCCTGTTAGGCCTCCAGCTTCCACCCACACGTTCTGGAGCCTGCGCTTGCTAATTCGTCTTGCTGATTGCCAAATGGTCTATTTCCTAACTCCCTGGCTCCTGCCCCTAAGCGCTGCCTTTCTCCCGCAAGGTACAACCTTCCCTCCTCTGGAAGGGCACTGGTTTGTCTGCCTTTCTCCCACAGGATACAACCTTCCCTCCTCTGGAAGGGCAGTGGCTTGTCGCTGCGGAGTTAAGAGATTGGAGGGTAACGGGGTAGTCGTAACAGGGCCTGACTAGACCAGGAGAGGCCTTCCCCCCCCCCCCCCCGCCCTTCCAGGGCTTTCCTTTATAACGATGTCCAGGAAATAAACCGGACGTAAAGTGGATCTCCCCCAAAGGGTCCAAGAGGCGGGGCTGGCTGGGGCTGGAGCCACCTCTGGGTCCTGTTCGTGACTGGGTAGACTCTGGGACACTCCCTGAGTGGATCGGGTGGCTTGGGTTGGCTGGCAGGGAGGGCGGAGTCTCGCTCTCCTTTGTCCTCAGATTGTAGACTTCACAATGGTTACAGCGATCCAGTCCCATAAAACATACAATCACGGCTGGATGGGAGTTGCGTGGTACTTCGGACGAGCACACGCTAGCCTGATGCCCTCACCCATGCGCAGCCTGGACCAGCCTGGCTTACATCTCCCTGGGTTAGAAAAGACGGCTGATCCTCATTATCCGGGTGTCCCGGCCTCTGGCAATGTCCACGTCATGGTCCTCGAGCACTGGGTACAGGCAGCCCCAAGGTTAGGAGGGACTTAACCTCACCGGTGACTTTATTTGTTTGTTTGTTTTTTTGGGGGGGGCGGGCATCACTGCCCTCAGGTGTTTGGAGTAGGAGGCCCAGCCTTTGCTCCATGGAGCTGGAATTGAACCTCCATCCCAGTGGGTCACAGTCCCGCGCACAACCACTATGCCACCGGGGCTCAGCCCGCCTCGGTGACTTTAAAGCAGTGCTTCTGCACCTTCCTCACGCCGCCACCCTTTCATGCAGTGCCTCATGGGGTGGCGACCCCACCTCCACCCCCAACCGTAACA
>PVJH01047364.1:0-11355 GCA_004026705.1 Nesogale talazaci
AAGAAGGGAGATGTCATCTGTAGGAAATCCTTTCCTCCCAAATCTATCACTTTGACTCTAATTTTATGTTAGATCCCCTGCTTTGTGCCAGCAGGAGATGGGTCCCTCTGTGCACAGGAATCATTCTTTCTATAAATCCTATTTATTTTACTAACCCCTCTCTTCTACATCTTGAAATCCCAGACTTAGGGGATTTGCTATCAGGCCATGGGACCACGCTCATACAGAAGAGACACAGAACTCCTCTCTTGGCCAAGCCTTTGATTAAATTATAGCTTCTGCAATTTAACACCTACAGTCTAACACCTCTCTTTCACCTTCCTCTCAATTTCTTCTTCCATTAGGATCTTACCTAGACCATTGTCCAACAACACTTGCAGGCTCCAAGCGCCTCTTTCTTTGTTTCTTAGAACATTTTCTGTAATAAAATCTTTGCAGGTTTAATTCCAACTTGATGCTAATTTCTTAGACAATCTTGATTAAAATAGGAAGGTAATATTAGACTATCTTGATTAAAATAGAAAGGTAATATTAGTGATCATTATGATTAAAGATTCTATAGAGGTATTTGGCCAAAAAAAAGAGGGGGGTGTTACAGAGGATTTTCAGATTTTTGGACTCCAGACTTTCTGGATCCATAGAGTTTGGATGGGATTCATGAAACATTTTCACCAAGAAAATGTTTAAAACTTGAAGCAAACATCCCTGATGTTTCCTTAAAACCAAGTAATAACTTTCCTTTTTAAAAAAAAAAACAGAATTTAATTAATAAATGGAAGTCTGTCTTCAGCATTATGCTTTTTGAAAAAATCATTTTATTGGAGTCTCATCACAATCCATACATCCATCTATTGTATGTCAAGCACATTTGTACATTTGTTGCGCTCATCACTTCCAAAACACTTGCTTTCTATTTGAGCCTTTGGTTTCAGCTCATTTTTTCCCTCCCCAGTGAACACTTGATAAGTTATAATATTATTTTGTTATATCTTACACTATCCAATGTCTCCCTTCACTCACTTCCCCACTGTCCATACCCCATGGAGGGTAGATGCCTCTAATCGGTTCCCATCCTCCCTCCACCCTCCCATATCGCCACCCTCACGACTGCTCCCAAAGAGACCATCTGTCCTGGATTTCCTATGCTTCTGGTTCCTATTTGCACCAGTGTACATCCTCTGGTCTAACTGGATTTGTAAGGTAGAATTGGAATCATGATAGTGGTGGTGGTTGGGGGGGAGAGGAAGCTTTGAAGAACTAGAGGAAAGTTGTATGTTTCATCATTGCTACACTGCACCCTGACTGTCTCCTCCCCACAACCTTTCTGTAAGGGGATGTTCCATTACCTACAAATGGACTTTGAGTCCCCAATCTGCACTCCCTAATTTTTAATGATATAATTTTTAGTCCTTTGATGCTTGATGCCTGATCCCCTTGACATCTCATGGTCACACAGGCTGGCGTGCTTTTAAAGAACTCTATGGGATCAAATTGACAACTATAACCCTAAGTATTAGATAGAGACCTTAGGAAACAAGGAGTTTATGTTAATGAGGAAGGATGAATTCAGAAAAGCAGGATGATAGTGATTACATTGATTGATTGAAGAATGCAATTAATCTCACCAAATGTTAGATATAAAACTGTTGATAAGGGTATGTTTTTATGTATATTCTCAATGACAACAGAAATGAAGAACAAGACCCATGGGGTAAGCAGCATCTATCTTCTCACACTGGTCCCTGACTTTTCATCAAAGGCATATATCTCAGATTTCATTATATAAGAGGGATCATTTTCCATAAGTGCTTTGTTCTTTTATGTGTATAAACCCTTGATCCATTTGCCCCCAAATTTCTATAGACTTTTGTGAATAGGTAGCCTACCTTCATGGGTGCTGAAACTTGTAAATATGAGACTACAGACCTCTGTGATGGCTGTGGAGATAGTGAAAAATGATAGGAAACAATCCTGAGCTATTGTGAATAGAGAGGACAAAGCCATGGAAACATTTTGCTAGGTGCTGCATCATACGTTAGGGTTGGGAGGTTTGGGAAATCTGTGGTTTAACATAGCATATAAATTATTACTAGTAAGGCACTTTTTGGGGTAACCTTTTGCAGTCTCACATTTATTACTTTGAGTAGACAAGACATTTTGTAAGGAGAGGAGGGGAAGACAAATGTGCTTCGTGACCAAGTAGCTAAGGGACAAAACATTAGTGATCAAAATGAGAATTTATGGGAGATCCAAGGGCAAACTTAATATGATGGAAAAATACAGAGTAATGAAGATTCGTGTAGATATGTTTGTTTTCTGAAATTAGAACTGTATGGGTACTTTCTAATGTTTATTGATTTCTGAGCTGCAGGAGCCTTTTAGAAGCAGCTGTGGAAATTACATAAATTGTATTTGACCAATGGGGCCTTCTTTCGCATTAGAAATGTAGTAAATGCCAGTAGGGTTGGGTAGATGAGAAACTTAGTCTTTAAACAGTGCAGAAAAACAGGGTCAGCAGACACTGGGAATTTAGTTATACCAAACAACTAGTTTTCAAAAAGTTCCTCTCACTCACTGCCTGAAAATATAAAGATAATAGTACTTGATGAGTGAGGTACTATGACCTTTCAGATACCATAGAATTACCTCAAATAAGATCAAGACCTAAAAGAAAACATTTTTGTGTTTGAAGGAAGGTTTGAGAGCACAAATTGGTTGGCCATTCAACAATTCACACACATTGCTCCAAGACACTAATCGCAGTTCCCACTGCAGGACAGCACTCTTCATACAGCATTCCTGCCTTGACTGTTCCCATTCATCCTTGTTACCTATCCTTTCCTAGCTTCTGCTCTTTACCCCATGGCAAATGCTGTACATTTAATTTCATAGAGTGCTTAGTACTCTGTATTGTGACCAGTAGCTTCAATGTAAAGTTCTGGTACATACTTGGACTGCCTGTTTGATAGTGAACTGTGTTAGTCTGGGTTGACTAAAGCAACAAATTCATAGACACTCATATGTGTATAAGAAAGAACTTTATACATAAGAACAAAGAGAAAAACATCCCATCCCAGTCCAAATCAAGTCCATAAGTCCAATATTAGCCCATATGTCTGATATCAATATATAAATCCCTCATCAGACTTACGGAACACATGTGATGACTCTGAAAGCAGGAAGATCACAGGCTAGTGGGTAGGGAGTCTTGTGGCTCCAGTGGTGGTAGAAGGATCTCAGCACTGTCGGTTTCCACATGACTCCTCTAGCTCCGGGGTTCTAGGGTTGCTCCTTGTGTCTTGTCAACAGGAATACAAAGCAGAGAGTATGTGCCCCACCTCCAGGGAAGAAGTCAGGAGTCCCCAGAATTCTCAGGAGATGGCCATGCCTACAGAAAGGCCTCATTGACTATGACCTGATTGACAGGTTATCCTCCACCCCTTCCAAAGTTGACCGATTATGTAACTCCCACATGAACTCTTGGCCTCTTTACAAGAGATGGCCAGTCCTACAAGATGTTGCTAACAGGTCTAAGGTACAACCGATCCAGCCCATGGTATTCTCCATCCATATGCATGTGACAGTTGGAAATCAAATAAGGAAGACTGTAGAAGAGTTGATACATTTGAATTGTGGTACTGGAGGATATTGAAAGTACCATGGACTGCTCAAAGACATAAGACCCGAGTGCTTCTTATAGGCCAGGATAATAAGACTTCATCTTATATATTTTGTACATACTGTCAGAAGAGAGGTACCTAGAAAAAGACATCATGTTTGCTAAAATGAAGGGCTGACAAAAAAAAGAGGAAGGCCTCACATAAGATGAATCAACAGAGTGGCTGCATCTTTGGACTCAGGCATAGACATGAAGGCATAGTTATGAAGATGATGCGGGGGCACACAGTGTTTGTTTGTTTGTGGTTACGTATAGGGTCACAATGAGTCAGAGCCAACTCCATGGCACCTAGTAACAGTACGGGGCATAGGGCAATCCTTTGAACTTAAAATCCAAGAAATATATGAGATCAGAAATTAAGGCCTGAGCTGCAGAGAGAACCAATTGTAGGGTTCAAAATCAAATTGGCCAAGAATTTGAGCTCATAAAAGGATACAGTAATTGTGAAGCACCAAACTATTTTTTTGCTGCTTATATGAGATCTGTTGGGATAATCTAGTTTCTTTCATGTAAATCTAGACCATCTGTCTGGTAAAGTTGGAGGGGGTTGTGGCATGCAGCTGGGTTGTTGAGAAGATCTATCAATTTAATAAAAAAAATTTGTGAACAAGTGACTTTTTTTTTGAACAAGTGGCTTTTATGAGTGGTCCTGTTTCTTTTGACCTGAAAACAGCAAACAAGACAAACTTGCAGTGCAAGGACCATTCTTTGAAATGATATCGCTGTGCATTGTGAGCAACAGAGCAACTAGTTATTTCTACTGCTCAGAGAATTTTGTTTTCAATGTGCTTGCTGCAACTGAAGGTATAGGTTAAAACTGCATATTGATCACAGATTGCTTTTCGAACAGATTGCTTAACTCCTTTAACCTACTACTTTCCTTAATGTGCTCTGCTGTCTTAGCCTAGAATCATCAAATACACTTTATATGCAATCCATTACAACATTCATCCCAAAAGATAATATGCTAATCAGTCAGTGAAATAAAAAGAAAAGAATAAGGATTAATCAGTTTTTAAACTGCCATGCCACAACCCATGTAACCATGTTCCTAAAGAGGTCTGTATTTCAGACAGCTGCTAGTAACCCAAATGCAGTTATAACTGTTAAAATGTAGTGAAAGTGATTTTTAAGCAAAAGTAATTTGCATATTCAAGCTAATTTTTTTCTATTCTCGGTTAGTATTACAACTGCAAGTACAAGACCTTCAGAATTGTTTATTAATATGCAGTTAACCTATTCATTCTTTTAAAAAATAAAAAGAGAACACTTTTCATGGAAACAGCAAACAAACACTTTTATTTTGTGTAGAAGTTAGTCTAACATCCCTTGAAGAGGAGTTGAAAATTCATTTCATCATAATATAAAAGAATATGTTTAAGAACAGAACTTAGAGTCACAGTTGAAACAGAACATACAGATCTTCTTTTATTACCGTCTTCTAAGGGTCTGCTTTTTTGTCGTCCTGATCCTATAAGCACCACTGCAAGCACCGCCCTGAGACCACTGCTTTCTTATTGCCCAGACAAACTTCTCTGTCTGCATAGAACTCAGTGTCTCAAAGGTTGGCTCATTTAATCAGAGTGTTATTTGAATGTTCTTTTTTCATAGAACCACTAGGTAGATATATAAATAGATAAATATCTCTTATAATTCTTTCCTCAAAACATCACGAACATACTGTGTATTGGGTTCTTATAAACTCAATAGTGGCAAAATATAGTCCCATCCACTTTTTCCTCTTTTTGCAGTAAAATCTTACTCATAGTTTCTTGTGTTAAATTTTACATATTTGTACACTTCTACCATTGCCAAAATTGTTATTATTTTCCTTTGTAGTCAAACAGTATAACTTTTGATTACTAGTATCATCACATGTTGATGTTCAAGGACATGCATTTTTAAAAAATCATTTTATTGGGGGCTCGTACATCGTTTTTCACAATACATAAATAAACATACTGTGCCAAGTACCTTCACATGTCCGCTGCTATTATCATTCTCCAATCATCCACTTTTTCCCTTGAGCCCCTAGTATTGGCTTTTCCATCCCTTCCCCTCTTCCCCTGCTCTCTCCTTCCCACCAACTCTCAATACTTTACATTATTATTGTTCTGTCACATCTTACACTGCCCAACCTCTCCCCCAACCCACTCCTTTGATGCCCATCCTTCAAATAGTAGCTTATGTGTATATCCTTGCAGTTGGTTCCGTCTCTCTACCCTGCCTTCTCTCTACCCTTCCAGTAGCTCCAATCTAACCACTAGGCCGAAGGGGCTTATTCATCTTGGTTTCCCCATATCTCCAGTTCCCCTCTCTACTAGTGTACCTTCTCCAGTCCATCCGGATTTGCAATGTAGAGTTGGGACCATGATGGTTGGGGGCAGGAAGTCCTCAGCAACTAGAGGAAACTTGTATGCATCATCACTGCCTGGCTGCACCTTGACTGGTCTGTCTCCTCCCTGTGGCTCCCCTGTAAAGGGGTGACCAATTACCCATCAGTGGGCCTTAGGTCCCCACCCTGCTCTCCCCCTCATTTGTAATTATGTGATTCTTATTCTTTGATGCTCGGTATCTGCTCCTTTCAGCCCCTCTTGATCATGCATGCTGGTGTGCTTCTTCCACGGGGGCTTTGCTGTTTCTGTGCTGAATGGCAACTCGATTATCAAGTCTTTGAGACTCCAGACATTCAATCATTTGGTAGCTGGGCACCATCATTTTTTCTACTCTGTTTGCCTCTGTATTCACTTGTCTTCAGTGATATCAGAAGTCAATTGGTCCATTGTTTTTGATTTTTGTTCTTTGATGCCTGATGCCAGCTTGTTTCAGCACCTCATGATCACACAGGCAAGTGAGCTTCTTTTACAGTGGGTTTTTTGCTCCTGTGCTGGATGGCTGCTTGTTTATGCTCAAGCCTTTAAGACCCCAGATGCTATATATTTTGATAGCTGGGCACCATCAGCTTTCTTCACCACTCTTGCTCATGCTCCCACATGTCCTCAGTGGGCCATGCATTTTTTTTTAAGATTACCTTTCTTTGGAAGGGGCATGAAGATAGATCTGCAATGAATTACTTGATATATCTTATAATCATAGCCCTACTATCTCCCATCAAATGATTTTTTTTTCTTGCGGAGTCTTTGCAGAGAAAGTGGGGGTAGACACTGATAGGATTGTATAATTCAGTAATAATTGTTAACAGGGTTAGTTGTGATTGTAGAAACTTGAAATTACCATGGGGATTGGGTAGTTTCCCCATCCTGCTGGTTACAAAATGAGGAGAAAATCACTACAATCAATAAAGAAGAGCAAAAGTGGAAGGAATTCTTTGGACCCTTTGACCCTCACACACTGTTCTTCTATCCAGATGGAACTGTGACATGAGAGGGGTGGAGAGAATTGGCAGTTGAACAGAGGTGGCAGAAGCAAGAACCAGACTGCAAGACAGAGTGGTGGGATTATTGACCCACAGAGCAAGTAAAGATGAATGTTTTTGCAGAAGGTTCATTTTTGGAGTGGGGTGCCTTTTGGTGATTTATACATGCAGAGAAGGGCAGAGGATCAGAGAAAGGAATACCTGCAGGCACAGCTGGGAAGAGGTACCACAGAACAAATGGGTTCCACACATTTCTGATTTAGAAAATAATCTGTTGACTTCCTTTATAAACCTCATATGTGTGCATGGATTTTTCTGAATACTCTGGTTCTTTCAACGGATTATTGAATTTAGGAGAGTAGAGTGCTATGGGAAGGATTGTTGGTGTCAGAATTAGGAAAAGAGAATTGAATGGTAAAACATGTATGAAGTCTGGAATTTACCTTGGTCTGATGTGGGGTCTAATTTTTGTTTCCTCTTGTCAACCTAGGTCATACATTGTACCCACATTTTTCGCTGTTTGTCAGATGCTTAAGTATAGATGAATTGAATGTTTCCAGTGTTGCCATTTCTTTAATATCTTGGTTGGTTTGCCATAAATTCATGGGGACCTGTATTTTGCTAATGTTTTCCATGCAGCTTGGACTTCTTCCTTCAGTATCATTAGTTCTCAACCTTCTGAAATGACTGCATGTTCATCAACACTTATACAATGACCTCCTATCATTGATATTTCCTGCATCAACATCATTTTTTTTTTGCCTTTAGATTCATTCAGCTTTGTAACTAGTGACTTGGATTTTTTTTCTTCAGTTGTTTTGGCTTGAGAAATGACAAGCATATATTCTTCTCATTTGGTTTTTAATTCCAGGTTATTGTACATTTCAATATTTCCTCTTCTTGAGCTGCCCTTTGAAATAGGCTTTTCTCTTCTCTTTTCCTTTCACTTTAGTGCTCTACTTCAAACAAGTTTCGGAGTCTGTTCTAGCATCTTTTTAAAACTATTCCTCTGGAGATCCAAGATGGCAGCCAGCAAGAGGTTGATGAAGGAGCTTGAAGAAATCCAAATGTGGAATGAAAAACTTCCATAACATCCAGGTTGATGAAGCTAATTTATTGACTTGGCAAGGGTTTATTGTTCCTGACAACCCTCCCTATGATAAGGGGGCCTTCAGAATTGAAATCAACTTTCCAGCAGAGTACCCCTTCAAACCACCGAAGATCACCTTTAAAACAAAGATCTACCACCCGAACATCGACGAGAAAGGGCAGGTCTGCCTGCCCGTCATTAGCGCTGAAAACTGGAAGCCAGCCACCCAAACTGACCAAGTCATCCAGTCCCTCATAGCCTTGGTCAACGACCCCCAGCCTGAACACCCACTCCGGGCTGACCTAGCTGAAGAATACTCTAAGGACCGTAAAAAATTCTGTAAGAACGCCGAAGAATTTACAAAGAAATACGGGGAAAAGCGACCTGTGGACTAAAATCTGCTGCGACTGATTCCAACGAGTGTGAGCGGAAACCCCAGCAGTGCATTCAGACCCCCTCCCCCGCAAAGCAGGACTCTGTGGAGAACTGACGCACGTGCCACCGCCCGGCGTCCGCTTGTGGCAGTTACTAACTTTCTACCGTTTTCTTAATCAAAAGTGGTCTAGACAACCTGTAAAGAAAGGTTTAAAATTTACCATGTTCTCCTTCTGCTCTTTGTTTTAAAAGTCACTGCTTCCATCCACCTCAAAAGAATGGTGTCTTTTTTTTTTGTCCAAATTCACCCAAAAGCTCTAACTGACATCCAGTAGCCCCTAGGATTTTATTTTTGTTTTTTTTTTCTTAAGGGGGAGGAAAAAAAGATAGTGATTGACCCATTTCCTGCCCCGCCCATCTCTCAACCCCCACACTCTTCTTGCCTTCAGTTTAGTGTCTGCTTCTGTTCACCGCCCAGGCCCAGGCTGTCACCGCCACTGCTGCAGGTGCAGCCAGCACTCGCCTGGCCTTTCCTCCGTGGTGCACTGCCCGGCAGGAGTCTGGTTAGTCCTCCCGGCTCCATTATAAAGCATCCTTAAAGACACACACACACACACACCCCACCCCCCTTATTGAGGAGGAAAAGAGGGAAGCCCAAATTCTATGTTTAAAAAAAAATACCAAAAGCCCATGAGACCAGGATGCTGGTTCTGTGGGCTGACCCCCCTACCTGGGTGGTGACTGAGTCCCTCCGGCCTGGCCCCAGCCTGCTGGGGGAACCTGCAGCAGCAGGCCTGTGGGCCCGAGGAAGACCCCCGTACGCCTCACCAGAGAACACGCGTCCAGCCCCAGGGCAGCCTGCTCCCTGCAGACGAAACTGAAGCCACCGCGTCCACGTGGAGCCCCAAGTGCACCTGTCACCACGCTCTGAACGGGCCCGGAGCCACCGCAGTCCCCTGTCCCACCTCAACTTGGCTCGGTTCTTTGCGGACTCACGTGGTGGGACTCCGCTTTAGATGGCCAGGAGCTGGCACCGCGCCTGCCCACTCTCCAGGAGCTGGCCAGCCCAGGAGCCAGATGGCTTCCCTGCGCCCTGGGGACCCACCGCCTTTGCCGAAATCCACCTTCCACCTACAGCTCACTCTGTGAGACCCTCTTGATGTATTTTATATTGTTTTGACTGCCTTTTTTTGGTAGAAATAAAAATTGACCTTAGAGTTAAAAAAAAAACCAAACTATTCCTCTGTGTTAGCTTGGGTTGAATAGAGAAACAAACAATGATACTCATATGTGTATAAAAAAGAACTTTACATCAATAAGTAATTGCATATTAAGAAGACATACCAGCCTTGTCCAAATCAAGTCTGTAAATTCAATATCAGCCAATTTGTCTGATACCAGTCTATACATTCTTCTTCAGACTCACACAACACATACAATGACACTGAATTCAGGAAGATGATAGGCCAGTGAATAGAAAGTCTTGTGGGTCCAGTGGTGGTAAAACATCTCAGGGCTAGTGTGGGTCTTCATGTGGCTCCTCTAGTTTCAGGGTTCTGGCTCTATCAGTGTAGTTCTATCTGGTTTGTCAATGACAATGTGAAGCAGAGAGTGTGTCCTGCCTCCAGGGAGGAAGACAGGAGTTACAGAATTTTCAGAAGTCCATGCATTTGCTATGACCTGATTGACAGATTCTGTCAATCTTTAACAGATTATGTAATTACTACACTGTCTTTTTAATGTCTTATTTTGTTTTCTTTTTTTAAATAAATCATTTTATTGGGGGCTCATACAACTCTTATCACAATCAATACATACATCAATTGTATGCAGACCACATTTGCACATTTGTTGCCATAATCATTCTTGAAACATCACCCTTCTACCTAGGCCCCCAGTATCAGCTCCCCATAGTTCTCCTCTCTCCCCACTCTCCTCCCCCATAAATCCTTAATAATTTACAAATTGTCATTATTCTGTAATATTGTACATTGTCCAATGTGTCTCTTTACCCACTTCCCTGTTGTCCATACCCTGGAGAGAAGGTTATATATAGATCCCTGCAATTGGTTCCCCCTTTCTACTTCACCTTCCCTCCACCCTCCTGGTATCACCACTGTCACTACTCGTCTTGAAGGGATCATCTGTCCTGAATTCCTCTTGTTTCCAGTTCCAGAGTACATTCCCTGGTCTAGCTGGATTTGTAAGGTAGAATTTGGATCATGATAGTGGGTGGGAGGAAGTATTTAAGAACTAGAGGAAAGTTGCATATTTCATCATTACTGCATTGCACCTTGACTGAATCCTCTCCTCCCTGTGATCCCTCTGTAAGGGAATGTCGCTTCACCCATTACTGGGTTTTGGGCATCCAATCTGTAGACCTCCTCATTTATACTGATAATTCTTATTTGATGCCTGGTACCTGACCCCTTCATCACCTCATCATCACACAGGCTAGTGTGCTTCGTCCATGTGGGCTTTGTTGCTTCTGAGGTAGATGACCACTTGTTTACTTTCAAGCCTTTAAGACCTGAGATGCTATATCTTTTGATAGGTGGGTACCATCAGTTTTCTTCATCACATTTGCTTATGCACACATTTGTTGTCAGCTGTCATATCAGGATGATGGGCATGTTATGTTATGACTTTTAGTTCTTGAAATCTGATAACTGACCCCTTTGATACCTTGTGATCCCACAAGCTGGTGTGCTTCTTCCATGTGGACTTTTTTGCTTCTGAACTAGATGGCTGTTTGTTTACTTTCAAGTCTTTAAGATCCCAGATGCTATGTCTTTTTCTTCTTTTTTGGTAAATCTTTTGGTAGCCGAGCACCAT
>PVJH01047365.1:0-11369 GCA_004026705.1 Nesogale talazaci
GGGGGTGACAGAGACTTGGGTAGAAGAGGCATAGTAAGAAATTCCACTCCACAATAAAACCTAATCCACGAATGTAGCTCATGTAATGATCAAGTTTGACATTAAAACGAACATAATTTTGATGTAGCCCCTGATCGTGTTTCTACTGAGAGTTCTATTGTTTTCTTAGCCACTGTTCACTATGAAACTATAGAAAAGGGACCTGGATTTAGGCTGTGCTTGTGATACTATCACGAACAGGCATAATTTTAGCCGCTCTAGTTATGTACATCACTACCACAACTGTGACGTCTTTGCTAGGTGCCAGCCAGTCTGTTCCAGCCCAGAGCGACCCTGTACAGAACAGAGCAAAATGCTACCCACTGCCGGGGCCTGCCCCACCCTCACCCTCGGTCTTCTGTCTGAGTCCATTGTTGCGGTCACTGCATGATGGATGAGTAAGATCGGTATCCAAAGGACTGCTCAAATTCCGTATGGTCTAGTGTGGGAGGTGGGTCTTGGGACTGGGGAGGGCTGTGTGACACCATGAGTTTTCACAGTGGGTGACGCCAACCTGAACGACACCCCTGTGACCTGGTGAAGCATCATCCTTCCCCTTGGGCTGTCAGGCAGGTCCTGATGGTGCAGGCAAAGTTAGGATCTGGGACTGAGGAATAACCTGAACCTTCTGAGCCCAGAGGTGCTCCCCAGCTGCCTGGGGACTTCCGATGTGCTGGGTTCACTCATGTTCCCCTGCTCTGTTCCATAGACCCTGGTGGACCTTTCTGGACCTAAAAGTCCTGATTGGTGTAACTAGTCCTTTGTCACATGTATTTTTATGATCTCTCAATTGAGAAGAGGACCACCTCAAAGGTAGATGGAGTGAAAAATCTCTGAGCCGGAAATGGTCATCTCAGTCTTAAGTCCTGGCATTACATTCCCAGTGTCTAGTCCAAGACTGGGAGCAAAGGAACTACTCACTCCACGTGAGTTGGTCATTGATGGAATGAACCATCTCGGAACCTTGTTGGGTTTGGCGTGGGGGTGAGATGGTAATTGATGGACAGCCGTCCACAAGCAGTACGTGGATGCTGTAAGCCGCGGTGTGAGGGCGTGGGTGCCTGGGTGGTAGGATTCTTGCCTTTTCATGCGGCAGACCTGGGTTTAAGGCTCGGAAAGTACAGTTTATATGCAGACATCCCCAGTGTGTCAGTGGTGATTTGCATGATGCATTGCATGTTGCAATAAGGCAGAGCTTCCAGACTAAGACAAATGATAAATGGGAAGATAATGAGAGCTATTCCAGTGTGGGCCGTGGCAATGATATGCAGGAACTCCGGTTGAGTTTTGGGGCACTCATGCAATCACTCATGTGGAAGTGTGTCATTAGGATCCCATCAGAGCCTCTCACTGCCCTTTCTGATCAGGCATAGAGCAAGGCTTGCCCTCCAGTGCTGTGAAGCTGTACTATGCCCCCTGTTCTTCCTCATCAGAGCAGGGTTCTGGGGTCAGTCTTAGGGGTGGGGGATGAATAGGGAGGTGTAGCCTGGAGCACCACTCAGCTGTTTTTCTCAGGTCCCCTCTGATTACCAGCCTCTCAGTCGGTCGGTCGGTCGGTCAGCAGTGTCCTTCCCCTTGACCATCTGGGTTCTTGACCACAGTTCTCCCAGGTGTCCAGACTGTATATTTCATGAGCTGAGGTTCATAGTTGCACCCTGGCTGTCCCACAGCCCCCACCTTTCTCCATTTACCGCCCCTTCCTTTTGATCCCAGCCACCAATGTAATTAATGTGCTGTCTAATTTGTTTTCCTGGAACTGTGATTATGCTCAAGGTATCTCAAAGCCTTTTACAGTAATTACTGGGAAAGGCTTGGAGAGCATGAACTGTGCATGTGGAGTGAGCTGTAATCTGGCCCTCGGACGCTCAGACATTAAAACTCTCTCCAACTGTGCCTACTTTCATTTGCATTTCCAAATTCTCAGGTTAGAGGGCCTTTCAGTTGATTGAATAATGGGTTAATGGAATCCTCTCTCTAATTAAATCCAGAGAGTCTCTTTGTGAAAGTGCACACTCGACGCTCTCTATCTGGATCATTCTAATTGCATTCTGAGGGTGCCACGGGGGGCTGCCTTGAAGAGTCAACTGTCCAGTATGGGGGTAGAACTTCTGTGTGAGAGAAGAGGGACAGACCCAAGAGCACAGCAGCTCATGGACGCAGAGAGCAGCAGTCATGTTCATGGACCGCGACAACATAAGATTCAAGAGACCAGCTGTCTCGCTGACCACTGTATACTCTGTGCCCAGAGCAAGGGCTGCCACGAGTCTCAATTCCAGGCCCATAGCATTGAATAATCAGTAAATGAATGAGTGGATTCTACCCTTTGGAATAGTCTGGAAGGTCAAAACAAACCAATTCACAGTGCTGTCCAGGTCAATTCTAAATCTTGGATAGGATGTCAATCCCATACTCCAAAATAAAGGATGTTAGTCCATTGTACATAGAACATGAGTGTTCTGGGCATAGGGTGTCATCTTGCTCCAAATATCTGCTCTCATCAGGAGCCTGCTGTTATGACCGGCTGCTCTGTCTGCTCCACAAATTCTATGCCACGCAAATAGTCATCTCCTCTCTCCCTCAGTTACGCTACTTGTCAAATATGTTCTCCCAATACAAACGCTAACCAAACCCACTGTTTTTGAGACAGTCCCAACGCATAGCCATGCTGGAGGACTGAGGAGAGCTGCCCCTGGGGTTGCCACGGCAGTGACTATGTGGGAGAAGAGTGCCACAGCTCTCTCCCGGTGGGCAGCTGGTGGTTGGATCAGTCAAGCCCTTTAGCCACTGTGCCTCCCTGGTTCCCTGTACCAACCAGAGCAAATCTAAAGTACAGCACTTCCTCTAGCTCACGCTGCTCCACCTTCCCCCTGCCACGGCCCTTTCACATGGCTCCTCGTGTGTGGGGACCCCCCAAGCAGACAATTATTTTGGGTGCTACTTCATCACTGTCATTTTGCTCCTGTTATGAATCTCCATGTAAATATCGGATAGGCAGGCTGTATTTTCATTGTTACAAATTGAACATCATGAAAGCATAGTGATCAATCACAAAACAGTATGTAATTATGTATGATGAAATATCTATTTATTTCCAATGACAAATAAATGAAATTTTGTCTTGAAGCAGGTTGTAGCCTGGGTAACACTCTTAATATATGTGTTTTCCGATGGTCTTAGGTGACCCCTGTGAAAGGGTCTCTCGACCCCCAAAAAAGGGATCGCAGCCCGCAGGTTGAGAACCGCTGGTCTAGCTGCACGTCTCTATGCTTAACTCTTACCTTAAGAAAAACAACAACAAAGCAAAAATGTTACCTTTAACGCTAATCTTAATCTTTTACCGCAGAGAAACGTTCTGTGTCACGGTGGGAAAAGTCATGAAGACTTGTGGATTTTGCCATTACGCACACTTGAACCTAAAAAGCGACCAATACTATCTTTTAAAACGCATAGCTGATATGTGTGATATACTTGTATATTTTCTACAATGTATAAAAATAACACTTCCAAAAATGCATGGCCAAGCTTGCAAGAAATAAAAGTGAAACTTCAGGGGCCAGCAGTGATGATGGAATTGAAAGCCTGGGTTGTAAGTGGAAAGCCAGCATTTGGTTTGGAAAGAGCTGAGAGGGTGGGTATGGAAAGCGGTGGATTTGGTAACCTGGGGCTTAAGTTACAGTCTAATGCCTGCAGGGGGCATACGAGATGCCGTCTGGAGTGCCCAGGAAGGTGAATGAGATGATAAAATGAGATCCCAACATAAATCCGAGACCCTGGAAAGGACGGATGGTTTTAGTTGTAGGTTTGGGCCCCCCAAGAAGCATAGACCTTGCAGCAAGGTTTTGAGTGCAAGTGGAAGGTGACCCCCTAGAGGAACCAGTAGGGGAGTGGAAAGGAAAGAAGCCAGGATAGCAGGTTCCTGGAAGAGGTTACCGAGAACCCTGAGTCACAAGGTCCTGCTGAAAGAGTTTCAAACCTCTGAAAGCGCACCTGGGACTCTTCCTCCGAGACTCTCTGACTTTTCCTGCTTCTGTGTAGATGGAGAGAAGATGCTCAGACAGAGTCACGGGTTCTCTTGTGTCTGTTATCAGATATAAGATAGCGTGTGTGCCCAGCAGATAGGGGCCAGACATTGACTGCGGCTGTTCTGGGCACAGCTCAGATCCTTCTGTGTCCTCTATCAATCTCACTCAGCCCTCATCTTTCGAGATGATGGTTGGTCACAAGTCTGAACACCAACAGAGGGGATTGAAGAAGGGCAAATGAAACCTGCTGCCCTTCTGCTGATGTAAGTCACCTGCCTGATTGGGTAAGCCAGGCCTTCCAGGAGAGCCCTGGGCCCCTGGGCATCATGCTCTTTTTAGGCCATGGAATGGTGATTGCCCAATCACCATGAACATGAGGTTGGAAGTACCATAGAGGCTTCAGGGGACTCTCTAAGCATCACTTACCTCCCCCTGCTCCTGTCTTATTGTGACAACACTATCTCCTCCTCATGTCAGTTGCTGTGGACTTGACTCTGACTCATGGCAGTTCACGTGTATCAGTGGGACTCTGCGTCGTTGGGTGATTTCCCTCCTGATAGCCTCTCTCCCCCTCTCCCCCTCTCCCTCCTCTTTCCCTCCATCTCCAGTTATCCTGGGGGAAGCATCTAGTGGGGTAGCCGTGTGGAGCCCTCTGTGTAGTAAGGAACGGAAGTATCCTGACAATACCTATGAAGGTGAGCTTGGACAGAGAGGAAGTCTTCAACCAGCCGCTTGTAGCTTCATAGAAGACTGAAGCCTTCATAGAAGACAGGAAAGCCTCTCTTGAGATTCTGACACTCAGAGACTGAGTGTATTATATATATATATATATATATATATATATATATATATATAATACACACATATATATAAATATTTAAGACTTCTAAATTTGGGGGAATTTTGTTATGCAACAATAGGTGGCTCATCTACTTACCTCAGTCTACTTTCCACAAAACATCAATAAATGGGAATACTGACTAAACTTCTGCTCACTGGAAGACTTTCTTATCCTTGCTACTTTGGGTGGACCCATAGTAGGGCAGCAGTCCATTTGGGACTGGTAGCAACATATCAAGGCATTCTGTTCAGCACCCATCCGTGGCTTCTTCTCCAACTGCATTGGCTGGTCCTTGGGAATTCTCCATGAGGATCTGCACCTGAGCGGAGGGAGAGGCGTTGGTGCAACAGAAGTCGGTGGCGTGGAGGTTTGGGACACCCGAGAGTAACTCATTTGTGCTGTCCAGTTTTGTTGGGACTCAATTTCAAGTGTACCACTTCTGCCATCTGATAGGTTTCTGCTGAGCCTCTCAATCTGGCCGTTTGATGGATGTAAAAGGATCTGACTTCTGAGGGTCAGTGTCAGTCACAGGCTCACCTGAGCCCCATGGTCATGTACTCGTCTCTGACATCCAGGAACTGTTGCTGCGTGATGGATGCCTTTTGGCTGCAAGCAGCATGCCCTTGTTCCAGAAAGTAAGGGTTTATGCGGCACATCTTGCCAGAGCGCCTACTCAGCATCCTTATCCGCCCCCAGGTACATCCAGCCCTAAAGACTCTGCTGTGTTATGAGCCAAGTGGCAGCGTATCGCTGGGCCTGTTGAAGAGCCCTCTCTTACTCCGGGCATGCTGAAAAGCTAGCAGCCATTCGATCCATCTGCAATGGGTTCCACAAACCCAAAGAGGCCTACAAAGCACTGTGCTTTTGGTGGGAAAAGGAATCAGACACAATAACCTTTTGCCTTGGAAGTGATGCTCCAGAATGCTGCCGGGAACCGGGGACCTAAAACCTTCACTGCATCGTCCTCACATAGCCCCGCGACCTGACTCATTGCTGACTCGGCGACCCTAGGTGGGTTTCTGAGACTGTAACGGTTTACTGGAATAAAGAGTCCAGTCTTTCTCCCGAAGAGCTGCTGGTGTTCTCAAAGTGCTGTCCATGCAAATCACAGCCCCACAGGTAAGCACTGCACTGCCAAAGCTCCTCTCACTCCTGTGGTAGGTCCTTGAGGCACTGAAATCAATTCAAGTAGGTAGCCACGCCACCAGATCCCCAGGGGTCAAGGTCCCTTCATTTCCATATGGTCTCTCTATTTAGCATGGTCATGATGCCTGATAATTACCTTCATTGTCTTTGACAGGTCAGGGCTGCCATCTGACCTCCCCCATAACATAATCCTCTCATCTCCTGGACTGATGGGAATCCAGTTCCATAGCACACTTGCTCACCCTCAACCTTGGCCTCTAGAGGAGAACTAACTACGACTGAGCTCCATCAGTAACCGGTTTTTTTATGACTCTACTGAACGAAGTGGCTTCTAGCCTTTCTTGGGAAGCATCATCAGCTAGAAGGTTCTCGGGTAGTATACAGTAGATCCATTTTCCCACTGACCTGTCTGAGCCATTTGGCTCCCTCTTCAATGCCACATTTCCCACAGACCCTTCACACTTCCCAATAGCATTCCAGCAGCACCTGGATCCAGAGATCTTTGCAAAGATGTTCAACCTGCAGTCATGGGCGGGTTTCCATGCCACACCATCTTTCCCACCCAGCCTCCAGAACACAGAGGGCAAAGCAGTGAAGCACGTGGCTGATGCGAAAGGTCGCCAGTGTCAACCCACTCTGCAGGAGAGAAATGTGGCTCGCTGCTTCCATAAAGATTAGCACCGTGGAAACCCTGTGGGGCAGTCCTGTTCTGGCCCATAGGGTTCTACAAGTGGCAATCAACTCACCCCAGTGGGTCTTCTAGTCTTGTACTTCAATCTCCTTAGTCCTACAAGTTCAACATCCAGTATATGAGGGGATAGCATCACTCCCCCAAAAACAAAAACCCCAGGAACAACAAAGCCCACCATAGGAGATGCACACCAGCCTGTGCGACCATGAGATGTGGAAAGAACCAGCTATCAGGCATCAAAGAACAAAAATCATTTTATTGTGTGCCCACCCTCCCCATAAGATCATGGAAGACAGAAGGGAGCAGACGCAGACAGAGAGGAGAAATCCAATGGCAACCAACTACCAAATGATAAAGCACCTGGGATCACGAAGGCTTGAGGGTGAACAAGTGGCCACCTAGCCCAGAAGGAGCAAAGCCCACATGGAAGAAACCCACTAGTATGTGTGATCATGGGAGCCTGAAGGGAGCAGATATCAAGCATCAAAGAACAAAAATCACATCACTTTTGGAGGCGGGGAGCAGAGTGGGGACCCAAGGCCCACCTGTAATTGGGCCCCTCACATGGGAGGGTCCATGACTCCTCACAGGGGAGTCATGGAGAGGAGACAGGCCAGTAAGGTGCAGTGAGGTGGTGATGAAGCATACAACTTTCCTCTAATTCCTGAAGGCTTCTTCCTCCCCAACTGTCATGGTCTCAGTTCTACCTTACAAATCCAGCTGGACCGGAGCAGGTACACTGGTGGAAATGGGAAGTGGAAATGCGGGGAACCCAGGACAGATGAACCCTGGGGGGCCAGTAAGAGTGGAACTACTGGATGGGTGGAGGAAATGTGGGGTAGAGGGGGAGCCAACTACGGGGATCTACACGTAACCTCCTACTGGGAGGACAGGCATTGGTGAAGAGGGTGAGGGGAGACATCGGGCAGTGTAAGTTGTGACAAAACAATAATAATTTATAAAGTATATAGGGTTGGTGGGGGAGTGGGGAGCAAAGATGGAGGGGAAAAGATGAGAAGCTGATGTCAAGGGCTCAAGTGAAAAAGTGGAGGCTCGGAATGATGACAGCAGCAGGCATGCGAAGAAGCGTGGCACAATATATGTATCTATGTATTGTTTAAAACAATGTATGAGCCTCCAATAAAATGGTATGACTTTAAAAAAAATGGATAAAAGCTCAGGTGGGTGGAGTTTTTCAAGTATACATTTTCAAGTATACATTTTTCAGTTAGTGCACTCAGTGGCATTCCCTGGGAAGCTTCTTTCTCACAGTTAATTTTTTCATATAAAATATTTCAACATTTTCATTCGAGCATCTGTTTTTGTGATGGCTGAATGAAGAGAACATTGTGAGGCTGTGAAACTTTGTTCCCTGCCCAGAAAAAATGCTGCAGAAACTTGTGATGTTAAACACAGCTTATAAGGACAGCATTACACAAAAAACCCAAGTATAAAGGGGTTCTCATTTCAAAAAAGTGAAACGTTGATTGATGACAAAACTGGTTCTGGACATCTATCAACTTCCCAAACAGATGAAAATGTCAACAAAATTCATGCATTTGTACTTGAAGATTGTCAACAGGCTATTGAGGAGATGGTGAAGTTATCTGGCCTATCTAGGAGCTTGGTTCAGCAAATTTTATTGCAAGATTTGGGAATGAGAAGGGTTAAGTTGTGCTTTGGGTTCTGACTGATCAGGAAAAAGAGTATCTACTGGAAACATATTGTGCTTTGAAAAAACAGCTCTGAAGCAATCCAGACTTTTTCCCAAGGTCATTTCTGGTGAAGAGACATGGTACTATTCTTATGACCCCAAAAGCAAACATCAATCAAACCAGGGGAAGACACCCTCATCACCTTGCCCAAGAAAAACTCTTCAAATGAAATCAAAGATCAAGACAATGCTCATTTGTTTTTTGGTATGAATGGGGATAATGCATTTGGAGTTTGTTCCAACAGGTCACAGTGTTAAAGGCTTTCTATTTAGAGGTTCTGAAAAAGGTAGCATAATAGTGTGTGACAAAAAAAAAAAGACTTGATTTGTGGCAGATGGGGGACTGTGTTAGTCCAGGTAAACTAGAGAAACAAGCTCATTGACACACACATGTATATAAGGGTACGGTTTATATATAAGTGGAATAGGACGTTAAGAAAACATCCCAACCCAGTCCAGTTCAAATTCATAAGTCTGATATTAGCTCATATGCCTGATACCAGCTCATATGCCTGATTCCAACTCACAAAGTCACAAGGTCAGTGGGTGCAGCATCCCGTGCTAGCAGGGGTCTCCCCATGGCTCCTCGCTTCCAGGGCTGAGGGTCCATCAACAGTATCCAGTCATGGTAGAGGCAACTCAGTGCTGGCAGGGATCTCCACATGGCTTCTCCAGCTTCAGAGGTCTGGTTCCATCAGGGTCAGGCCATGTGGCCTCTCCTCTGGATCCTTAGCTCCTCAGACACTGCCATCTTGATTTATCCATAGTTCATTGTCTCTGAGACTAACTCCCCACAGCTGGGGAGACAGCTTCTCATCTCCACGAGGAAAATATCTGGAGATTTCCCAGAAGTCTCAGGAGAAAGCTATGCCCCCATGGAGGTCTCATTGGCTACTCAATGGCTATCTCCAGATGAACAGGCTAGACTTCACCCCTACATCTCAATCTTGAAATGAACATAAGCACATGACTGCCACAGGGACTGAGTTTGCCACCATGAAAACGTACCTGTTCACACAACCATTTCAGTGCACCAGTTTTGGGCAAAAACCAGCATGCCTCTCTTGCCCTACACACTGTACTCATCTGACCTCACACCATACAACTTCTTCTTGTTTCTGAGAATGAAGAAGGACATGAAAGGGCAGTGATCTGATGACTTAGAAGAGGTGAAGCAAAAAATGAGGGAGTGTTGTCAGCCATCCAAACAGATGAGGTTGAAAATATTTCCAAGAATGGAATCACAGATTTGACAAATGTATTCAGTGTAATGGAGACTACTTTGAAGGTGATAGGGTTGTTTTATTTAAAAAAAAAAAATTAAACACACAGCTTTGGAAAAAAATTCCCTTTTTTTAGTGGCCTCTCCTATGTTTTTCTCCCATCTTCCCCAAGCTCATCAGCTCTTTTGGTGAATAAAAAACAAACTTCACTGCCATTGAGTAGATTCTGATCCATAGTGACCTTGCAGGACAGGGAAGAACTATGTCTGTGGTTTTCTGAAACTATAGCTCTTTATGGGATGTGATAGGTAGGTTTGTTGTGCCAATATGGCCAAAGAAGATGGGTGGGTTTGTTGTGACAACATTGTCAGCAAGTGCATGTGGGACCGATTGAAGGGCAGAGAAATAAATGGCTCCGGAAGCCTCTCCTCTCCCCTCATGCTCTTGGATCTTTGGACCAGCTGGCTGCTTTGCTTGTCCTGTGCCTCGATCTCCAAGCTACACTACCTGTGGAACACCTAATCCGTGGACTGTCTCACTGTGAGTTGAGGTTCCTTCAAGCCCTGCTTCACCACGCTTCTGGGATATACATTTCTTGAGCTGGGGACTGCCAGACTCTGTCATCTGGCTGACTGTTGATAACCTGCCTTCCTGTTTGCTGCCTGTGACTGGAGAGCCTGAATTGCTCTACAGAGGACTACTCAGCGGTCTTCAATCCTTGAAGGACTGCCCGTCTACTAGCTGTCTCACGCAAGTGAGTTACACTGAGCCGTTTGTACTGCTTTATAGATAGTTAACTTTATTTCTTATGCTAGATAGCTTGCTCTATATATAAATATATAGAGAGAATTATTAGTGTCCTGGTTGTCTACATGGGTTCATACCCACTCTTGAAACCGTATTGTGTTAGTCTATGTAGACTAGAGAAGCAAATTTATAAACACCCATATGCATATAAGGAAGAGGTTTATATACAAAAGGAATGGAACATTGAGAAAACATCCCAATCCAGTCCAAGTCTGTGGTGGTCATGCATTCGAGATGTCAAATTTCATGATTGAGATGTGGGGGTGGAGTCTAGCCTGTTAATTTTTTTTTTTAATTCATCTTATTGGGGACTCATACAGCACTCATCATAATGTATACATACATACATACATACATACATACATATGTTGTTTCAGTAGTTACATCTTTTCTGGGATGGGGTGGGGTGGGGTTCTTTTTTTTTTTCTGATTTGGGAGAAGTAAGCCAGTTTTATAGGGCAAGCAAGCTTAGGCAATTAGCATATCGTGATCTTCAAAATTAACAAGTGAATGGCAGCACAGCTACAAGTCAGGCTTCAGAGGCCAGGGCTGTTTACAGTTACAAAGGCGACAAACTACAAACCCCAGGCAACAAACTGCAACAGAGTTCAGGCATATCCAGCCTGTAGTCAGGTCAAGCATGTCTCCTGACAGGTCCCCCTTTTTTATTTTTTCAAGTAATATCCGCCCGGGAACTCCGCCTGTCTTAGGTTGTCAGGACACACACTCAGTCCTTACCCGTCATCGGTCAATGGCCTTCTAATGTCACCATGGCCTGTCTTAGGTTGGTAAAGAGTGCTCCTGATCTTACCCGTCATTGGCTGTCAAGTTCAGCTCATGGAGGCAGAGGGTCTTATCACATACTAGTCGTGTGTGCCACTCTGTT
>PVJH01047366.1:0-11332 GCA_004026705.1 Nesogale talazaci
CACCCCCAGTCAAGTCTGCAACCTGTCTGCATGGTGGCAGTTCTCTCCTTCCGGTTACACACGGACCAGGCATGAGAATCCTAGTGCCCTTCTCAGCAGGCAGGTGGTGGGGGCCCTGGCAGCTACCCTGTCCTCTTCATCCACCACCACCACCCCCTTCTTCACTCACAGGTGCCCCCTGCAAATGCAAGCTCACCCTGCCCTCTGGAACCAGCCGCAGAGGTCACTGACCGGGGATGTTTGGGGGGTCCTGCCTTGGTGCCATGGCACTCCTTGGGGAGAGGCGTCCTCTCGTCCACTCAGGGGTGGGCAGTTGTCTTCCCTGGTTCTACAGCCACGGGCCTCCGCCAACCAGGACGGCCAGCTGGGGACTGGCAGGCAGCAGGCAAGGCTCCCTGATTACCCACCAGCATCAGCTGGGTGTGTTTAAAATACCCAAATAGGGCCCCACCCACAGGGTGGGCAAGACTCCCACTGGGGTGGGGTGAGAATTAGGACAGCAGGGCAGCCTCTGCTGGAGGACCAGCTGGAGGTGGAACTCAGGCTAGCTCTTTATAGGCATGCAGTGGGAGCACTCTTCCCTTTACTCAGTGGACCTGGGTTCGCATCCATTGACAAATCCTGTGGATCCCCGCACGTCCAGTCCATGGCTGGCTGCAGGCTGGACAGCACCAGCATCCCGTGCATGGGGGTCACCCTGAACTGGGGACGCCATAACATTCCCTTCCCTGGACTCCTGTCCTGGTCACTGTCTGAAGTCACTCCCACAAGGCTCCCCACCCTGCAGGGATCTGGTCACCACACCAATCACCCAGCACAGCTGGTGGCTGCTGCCTGGTGCCCGCCCAGATCACCAGGTTAGTCTTTCCTTACTCCGCTGGGCACGTGAAGGCACTGACTTTTCAGCTAGTTAGTCAAGCGGTTAACTAGTAGTGCCCCTCCCACCCCCAACCTCCCCATCTGGGGAGCTCCTTCAAAAAAACCTCACCACCATGGAGTGGACCCTGAGGTGAGACCTGCCCTGTGGGTTTTCCAGACTGTGAAGCTCTACGGGAGTAGATAGCTTCATTTGCCTCCCAAGGAGCGGGGTGTGGTTTTGAACTGCTGACCTGGCAGTTTGCAGCCCCGCCCAACACACAGTCCACTAAGCTCCCAGAGCGCCAAGTGACCATCAGTCCTCTCCAAGTAATGACCCCAGTCCAGGCACATTTATTTATGAATAGAGATGTCTACAAAAGGCTTTTCACCCTCAAATGGTCACAGGCTGTTTCCCTACAGCTGCATCCAGAGCTCTGTAAACAACCAGAAGGGATTTCCGCCCCCCTCCAAAAAACAGGTTTGGAGGTGGGGATGGGAGAGAGTGGGTCAGAGAACAAGGACCCTCATGTCCCCAGATCATTAGGTGAATATCCCCTACCCCAACAGGAAGTGAGAGGTGTATTAGACCTTCAGGCTCTCATGTAATCCTCACCTAAAAATCTCAATTTCCCCTCGGGTCTTTTTATGCCCATTTGGATACTGAAAGCGCCCATGGTTTCTGGAGAGACGTTTAAAAGAGGAAAACACACAACAAAAAATGGTATCAATAGGACAGTAGAGGGACGGAAAAAGAAAGAGGAGCTGATACCAAGGGCTCAAGTACAGAAGAAATGTTCTGAAAATGACGTTGGCAACAGATGTACAAATGTGCTACGTACAACTGATTTATGAATTGCTATAAATTCATAAGAGCTCCCAATAAAATGATTTTTTTAAAAAAAAGATACTAGCCCCCAATAAAATGATTTACTAAAAAAAAAAGGTAATGGGGAAAAATACAAAAGAACTCAAAAAATCAACCTCAATTTATATTAAGACTATAACAACAATAAGAGCAGGCGTGGAGTTGAGGAGGCAAAGTCATCGATTTCGTCGGGGTGCGAGGTGCTAGTCACACAGGAACATGACCTGGAGCGGCAGAGAGGGGTCCCTGGGGGCAGCCAGCTGCCACCAACAGGCCCAGGGTTGAGTCTGTGAAACCATTGTTTCTTCAGAGGGGGCAGTGGCCAAAGCTGGCCCTCAAAAGGGCCCTCGGCCTGTGTCCATGTCGCCCCACCCCAGGCTGCAGCCCGCACTCTCAGGGGAGGGCAGGGGGCCGCAGAGCATCCAGGGGTTGGTCTTTATCTTTGAAACACACAATATGCTTGAGCCAAAAAAACAAAACAAGAAAGACTTTCCAAGATGCTTTCCAAATTCCCGGAACACTTAGCTGGAAAATGGAGCCCTGCTTCCTCTTTGTTTTTGTCTTCCGTGGGCTGTGTTTATAATAAAATAGAATCACTGATCTATTTGCCTACCTCCTTTGAAAGACAATAAATTGGAAAGGCTTCATAAAGCGCTCGCCGAATTCCTTTAAACAAGGACTGTCAGCAGAGAAAAACAACCCCCCCGTAAAGACCCTGCAGCCAAGCGAACAGTCCTTCTTCCCGCTGTGGTCGGCGTCTCCACGCACACAAATCCAATCAAGCACCCACATGGTTTGAATTCTCCATCAAGGTGATGCCCAGAGACAGGAGGAGGCCCCCGGAAATGGGACTGCACGCCTGAGAGCAACCTGGTGCAGAGAAGATGGAGGCCTAGCCATGGGGCACCCAGGGAAGCCCCCACCCCCACCCCAAACCCTCCCCCCCAAACAAGCCACACTACTCATTTTAAAAAGCAAAAGGAAGCACCAAGGCTGATCTGGGATGAAAGCGAGTGTTGACTGGTTGAGAGCGAGTCATCCGGCAGCCTGGGACAGACCCGTGTTGAATGCGGGGTCCCCAAGCCAGGTACAGGTGGGTGACAGGGTCCAGCTGGGGTCTTCTGGCCTTGTCCCTCTAGCACCCCAGTGCTGATGCAGCATGGCATCAGGTTTCCTCTGCCCACCCCCGCTGGCCATGTCACAGGAGGTAAACTGGGTGCTGTGGTCCACAGCCTGTCTCCCGCCAGCCCCCACCCCCCATATGACTCCGACGCAGCTGTCTGATTACGATGACCTTGACGGGCCAGAACCGGCAGAAGAGGGGCAGCTTCGCACCGAGGCACCGAGAGCTTTCAAGGACTGTGCTAAAAATAAGTTTCTGAAAGAGGCGGAGTGAATCGGGGGTAATCAAAGAAGATGCCTCGGAAGATGCTGCTGTAATCAATTTACATATCAGGAAAGGTAATCACCAGACCCAAAGGCAATGCCAAGTCTTCGTGCCAAAGGTTACGGGGGGGGGGGAGAGAAGCAGAGCAGTGAACGCAAAACCAAAATGCTTATTTTCAGAAAGGACGGGACTCCTTCCTTAGCGCTTCAGAGAGAGTCGGCCGTCATGGCAAACGCACACACAACTCTGGAGTCCAGGGGCCGTCCGGGGGCAGGGGGGCCGGGCTGGCCTCTGTCCATCCCTGCTGCCCCCCGGTGGCTGAGTGAAACCAGGGGCTGCACGCCAGCCAGGTACTGGGCGCCTGGAGCCTCACCAACCCAACCTCACCGCCACCCGCCAACTCTCACTCACAGCGTCCCTCTACAGGGTTTTCTGGGGCTGTCCATCTTTTAAAAAATTCATTGTGGGTTCTGACAGCTCTTAGCACGAGCCATCCACCCACGGTCAAGCACATTTGTACATTTGTTGTCATCGTCTTTCTCAAAACACTTGCTTTTCACCCGAGCCCTTGGTCGATCTGTCGGAGAGCAGCTACAGCTTCATTTCTCCCAAGGAGAGGCTGGCGGGCGGAGCTAGGCACCGGGCGGTTAGTGGTGCCCTGAGAGCACCAACAAGGCTCCTTCTGCTGTTAGCATGGCACTCTTACTAGATCTCGGGGGAGCTGTAGTTAGACATCGGGCTCTCATCACAAGGTCAGCAGTTCAAAACCACCAGCTGCTCCACCCAGGAGGAGGCGAAGGCTGTCAACTCCATGACAAGTCAAGCGTCTCGGAACCCCAGAGAGGCAACTCTTACAGGGCAGCCATGAGTTGCAATTAACGGGACAGCAGTGAGTGAGTGGAGCAGACATACAGAGAGACAGAGAGACGTTGTTCCCTAGGAGAGAGGTCTTGCAATGGGATGAGATCCCCCTGTCATCAACACACACACACACACTGGGGTTTTACTTTGTTGTTTCAACTTCCCAGCTAAATGACCAGTTCATCACATGGGAGGTAGATACTGTCCTTATCAGCGTGGAGCCGGGAGAAAGCTCATGGGCAGGAAGGGAGGAAAGATGGTGGGGGGAGCACAAACCCCAGAGGCCATGGAAATGGAAGGGGGCAGTGACCGGCAGGATTGCCACCCACGCCCCCAGCACGTGTGTGTGTGTGTGTGTGTGTGTGTGTGTGTGTGTGTGTGCGCGCGCGTTCTTAGGGGCAAACCAATCAGCTCTGTCAACTCTCACCCACACCGCGGCAGTGTCTGTGGAGATGACACAGTGAGAAAGCCTTCCCCGAGCAGTTCCACGCGCCAACACCAGAGGGGACGGTGAGTCAGGGGCCTGCCCGGAGGGAGCCAGCAGCAAGGTAATTCATTATCACCCAGATGATGCAAATGCCCTTTCCTCTTCTCTCCCGCTTGACCCATTTCTGTTCTTCTGTAAACAGTCACTATTACGGCCCAGCGAACACGCGGACCATACTATAATGAAGGCCAAAGGCCCTTTCTCATAATTTCCTTTGAATCAGTCATTTGAAACATCTGCACAGCTCAAGAATATCATCCTATTCCTGGCCAACTTCCTCCGTCGCTGCCTGTAGGCTGGCTGCCTCTGAGGTCCACCCAAGGGAAGCAGCTTCTGGCGACAGGAGGGGCACGCCCCAGAGGATCCTGGGAAGGAAGTGCTGGGCCCTGCATCCCATCTGGCGTGATATCCAGGCGGCTAGCTGGCTGCCACCACAGGTGAAAACCCACCAATTGCTCTCCTGCCAGAGGGGGACGAACAGGCGGCTTCATCTGTTCATGGAGAACCCTCCACCTTCCTGGCTTTAAAGCTTCATGAAAATCCAAGACTTGTGCTTTCCGGGGAAACAGCCAGCATCAAACCACTGTTTTTCCTGGCCGAAGAGGCTGGGAGAGGGGGGAGGGAGATGCTGGGGCCCAGGCACCCCAGGTCAGTCTGCCCGCACCCAGCTCCGCAGGCTTGGGAGACAGTGGGCAGTTGAACTAGGGCTGGCCCTGCCACACCCACTGTCAGCTTACTAGTTCCCCACCTACCTGACACAGACCACACCTGAGCGGGCCCCCCTCCCCACCACAAAACACACCCAGCCTTAGCAGGTGGACGGTGCACAGTATACCCACCACACCTACTACACCACGGTGCCAAAGCAGCAACTGAGGACAGGCAAACATGGATGGATGCTGGGTCGGACCCCACAACTGTGTTGCCAGGATCGCAGCTTTAAACAGGAAAGGGCGCCTGGAGCATGGGGACAACAGGGCAGAGTACTCAGCCTGAGCAGTGCAGGTCTCTGGGGCACCAAGGCATCACTGGACACGAAAGGGACATTTTGTCAAGCCCCAGAAAGCGGATAATGCTGTGCTCCCCTGTCTGACAACAAAATCCCAAGATGCATTGCATGCCAGTTTCCCCAACTGAACTGACTGGAAGCAAGGAACCACAGGAAGAGTACATTGGAAGTGCTGGTCCAAGGCTGGAGGGTCCAGGCCACCTGGAGGGGGGACTCGCAAGAATGGCCCAGCGGGCTCTTTCTCTAAAGCTCAGCCACCAAGACCCCGGGAGCATCATCCCACATGGAACCCCGAGACGACTGGGCAGCAGCGGCTGGTGAGGCAGCATTGGCAATGCTGTGGCAAGGTGGGGCTTGAACCTGGGGCTCGGTCTCCAGCCTGCAGTTCCTCCAGCTTCCCACACACTGGATCTGAAGCTGCACTGGCGGGGCTCAAGCTTCAGGAAAAACAAAGAGGCGCCCAGGCACCCCCTGGAACCCCTGTACCTGGAGCCAGAGATTGTGGTGGCCGCAGGAGGCATCTCTCAGGCTGGCCGGACACTGCGTGATGAAAGCAGTGAGCAGCTGCTCTGGGTGTGTCCCTGGGGAGGTCCGGGGGCAGCGGCCTGAGATGCACCAAGGCCAGGCGGGAGGGTGGGGATGGACACCGGCCACTCTCAGGGTCAGCAGTTTAAGGAGGCCCTGGCCGCTCTCCCATGGGACCAGATTTGAGGGACCGTGGATGTCACAGATAGGGCTGCCCAGGGCATGTCCATCTGCAGCGACCAGGATGCCCTCCCCAGCATCACCAATGTCCCAGAAATCCCTGTTCCTGCACATAGACACCTGCCGACCTCCACAAGCCCCACTCCCACCTCCCACCCTATCAGAAAGGAAGGTGGTGTCCCCTGGGGTCCAGGGCCCGGGGAGGGGGCGCAGGGTGCAGAGAAGGGGGCGCAGGGTGCAGGGGAGGGAGGGAAGTGTGCTGTTGGCAGCCAGCGTGTGGCGGTGTTGACGTGATGGTGTTGACCTGACAGAGCGTGGGCCCAAACCACAGCAGCGCTGCGAAGATCACAAGTCCACTGCCAGTGAGCCAACTGGACTCACAGCCACCCTGCAGGACACAGGTCTAGACAGACTGAAGGCTGGCCTGAGCTGTGGGCAGGGAGCTAACAGCCTCATCCAAGGGTCCCTGGAGGAGGACAGACTGCTGGGTAAAGGAGGGAAGGAGCTGTGCCCAAGAGGAAGCCCGGCGGACAAGATGGGTCTCCTGAGTGGCTGCCACAATGGCACGCACACACACACACCCGGCGATTGTGCAAAATCATACCCACTGCCATCCAGGAGACCCTGCCCCATCACGGCGACCCACTAGGGCTGTGCCCTACGGCTGGTTCCCAAGAACAGACGGCCTCACCTTGACCCCGAGCAACTGCTGCTGCACTTCAAATGGTCCGCCCTGCAGCTGGCAGCCAGCGCTTGCTCCTACACAGAGTCAGAGGGGGCCTTAGCTCCCCAGTTAAGACACAAGGGGCTCTGGGCACTGAAGCAGAAGCATGGACTCAGAGCTCCTGGTCGTAGCGCCTGCTCGCCAACCTGCCCTCTCCCACTGAGACCCTCCCAGCGCTTGGGTGCTAATAATGATGTCACCCAAGACCTTTGACTTCGTGTAGTTAGAGCCCCCTTGACAAAATGCACTTAGCCTACAGGACTGTGCTGAGGGCAGTCTCTGTGGGATTCTGAGCACTTGCGACACTGCCAGCAGGCAGCCAGGTTGGAGGCGGGGTCCCCTAAAAGGGCTGGATCTTGCTTACCTGGCTGCTGGTGAGGAAACGCTGGGCTCTGTAGTAGTGAGTCAACAGCCGTCCTGAGGCTGACCCCTGACTTGACGAACCTGATGGTTCCCTAGGCCTGTTCAGTCAACAGCTAGACAGTTACCCTGGAACCTGAGTTGATGTGCAACACCTACACGTGACTCCTCACAGCGTGAATCCCAAAGCCCAAGGTATACATTCTCTCTCTGTTCTGATTTCAAACGGGATGGATGGACGTGGGGATGGACGGACATGGACACACACACACACACGTGCGCACACACCAGCTTCTCTCTCTCTCCCTGACTCACTAGGAGAGGAGAATCTGGCTGGGGCGCCACTACAGAATAAAATACCTGCCTCTCAGGTGACAATGACCTATTCAACTGTTTCCTTTGGGACTGCAGCACCCAGCTCTCCCAGCGGGGGGTGGGAGGGGCTCCAACCAGCTGCCGGAGGACAGACTCCCGGCTCAGGAGATTTTGGCCAAAGAAGCAAAATTCATCTCCCAGACGAGGTGCCCACTTCAGGCAAATCCACGCGAATGGGGCTTCTGTATCGTTATAATCAGGGCCCTCCTTATAATCACGAGCAGCAGCACTTGGTGGCAGAGTGGTTATGTGCTGAGCTGCGGTCCCCAGGTCAGCGGTTCAAACCCACCAGAAGCTCCACGGCCGAAAGGAGGCCCTCTATTCCTGTGAACCTTTACTGTCTCAGCAGAGACTCACAAGGACAGTTCTAGCCTGTACTACAAGGTTGTTATAAGCCAGCATCAACTCCATGGCAGGAGTGAGTTTGTTTTTGACCACGAAAATGGGGACATTTAAAACACTCTCACATAAAATATTAGGCGGCTCTTTGTATTTGGTTTGCTAAATTATAAAGCTTTCCCAAATCTCTTTAAGGTAAGTTTTCCCAGAAATGCATAACTGCTTAATTGGGGTGTGCACAATGCATGCTTATACTGCCTAACACTGTAATAATGCTTATGGGAATATCCTGGTTCACACATTCTGCTTTATTTTGTATTTAATCTCTATTAAGATGTCTCTAAGAAAATAGATAGGTACGCTGCTTTTCATAAACACCATAAATCACAGCCAAGTCCAAAAGCAGCCCTGCAAAAAAAAAAAAAAAAAAAACTGCTGGACTGGTCTCTCCTGCTCAGTCCATAGGCAAGCACAGGAGACCCCGTCTCTCTGTCCTCGTCTCAACAGAGCCTGCTGGCTGCACTTCTCCCAAGACACACTTGTTGGCTCTTTGACAGTCCACGGTACTTTCCGTGTCTATGCCAGTGCAAGGCAAACGGACACTTCTTCGGCCCTCCTTATTCAGGGTCCAACTTTCACATGCCTGAGACGATTAACAAGATCATCTTTGCTTTTTCAGCACCCTACACCTCTGTAGTCTGTGCAGCAGATTTACCCATGACAATGCATCCTTTGATCTCTTGACCGCTGCTCCCATGAGCACTCACGGTGGACTTCACGCAGGACGAAATCCTTGACAATGTCAGTCTTCTCTCCATTGATCATGGGACCCTATTGGTCCAGGGGGGAGGATCTGGATTGTGTGTGTGTGTGTGTGTGTGTGTGTGTGTGTGTGGCATCATTGCCCTGGTGGAAGTAGGAAGCCCAGCCTTGCTCCTGGAGAGCTGCTGCTGGATTTGAACCGTCAACCCTGTGGGCCACAGTCCAGCACACAACCATTGCGCCACTGGAGCGCAGCCCGGCTTTTTGGCTTTTTTACATTGAGTGGTCATCCATAGTGAAGGCTGCATTGAGTCTTCTCACTTTCAGCCAGCAGGGACATGGCAAGTCAGAAACCTCAGCTGCTGGAGCGTTCTTACCCTGGGGCTCCCACAGAACCAAGGAACTGAGACTCAGGATTGTCAAACAGCTCCTACAGTGGATGACTTCACATGCCACATCCCTCAGAATGACCTGGTCCCCTTTCATCCCAGGTATCAACCTCTATCAGGAGGCAGAAATGGAGACCCCTTAAATCAGGCATCCACGAAATGATCAACACCAGTGAAGATCACTCTCCCCCCACGCCCCAACCAAAGAGAAGCAGCAGGGGCAGCTAATCAATGTCTGACCAGTGTGGTCTTTGAATGATGTTCTAAGTACTGGTATCCAAATGGCCTTTGACTGAAGAGGTTTCCCACCCTGGCCTTGGATGACTCCTCATTTTAGGGCATGTGCTGTCATGGGGTGTTTAACATCCCCTCAAACGTCATGTCCACCAGGAACCTCAGAACGTAACCAATAGGAAAACGGGACTGTTCACACAGTCCTAGAGCTCCTGAGGAAAAGGAGGGGATTTACACACACACACACACACACACACACACCCCTAGAAGAGACCCATCCGAGAAAGAAAGGTCATGAGAATTTGGGCTCAGAGACTTCAGAGATGACCACACACCCTCAGGAAGCCAAGACTGCAGGTGGCCACCAGGGCTGGGAGAGAGGCCAGACCAGACCCCATCACAGCTCCTGCCCCTAACTTGCGGCTTCCTCCATGGCTGCCAGAGAACACTTCCATAGCTTTAAAACCACCCAGCTCATCACAACTTCATGCCTCCCTGTTCAACCCCATCTTCCCACCAACCCAAGGAACTGACCCCTCAACCCCAGCCCCTACCCTGGCACTGGGTCACCTTCAAACAGCCGTTCAGTGGGCAAGGACCCACTCAGATCCAGCCTGCTCCATGTAGTACAAGTTGGGGGCGGGGGGGACATCCACAGGGCTCAGGAGACCTACCCGCTGGCCCTGTCTCACCAGTGGCCCTGGAAGCCAGGTCAGCTAGCTTCTGTCTAGATAATGAACTGTCCACCCAGCTCAGGTTCAATAAACCTCCAACAGGAAGAATACAGTTGGGTCAACTATTTGCTGTGGTTTCTGAAGTGTCACCCCTAAATCTGTTTTGGGGTACCTAGCACCTCACTACAGGCACAGCAAGGCCCTTTATTGAGCCTTTAGGCCTCTCGGCTTTGCCTGATCAGGATGCAAACATTCCATATGCTGACCCACCTGAATGCCTAGGCAGCCAGATTGTAGGCATGTTAGAAACATGGACTCCCCAAGGTGATCAGTCATCAGGCTTCAAAGAGCTAAAAATCATAACACTGTGTGCCCACCTTCCTGATATGATCACTGATGACAAATGTGTGCATAAGCAAAGATGGTGAAGAAAGATGATGGTGCCTGGCTATCAAAAGATATAATAGCGTTTGGGTTCTTGACAGTAAACAAGCGGCCATCTAGCTCAGAAGCCACAAAGTCCACATGGAAGAACACCAGCCTGATGAGGTGTTGAAGGGATCAGGCATCAAAGAACTAAAAATTACATCATTATAAATGAGGGGGGGAGTACAGATTGGGGGCCCAAAGTCAGCAATAGGTGAAGCGACATCCCCTTACAGAGGGGTCGCAGGGAGGAGAGAGCCAGTCAGGGTACAGTATAGCAACAATGAAATATGCAACTTTCCTCTTAAATGCTTCCTCTCTTCTCACTATTATGATCCTAATGCTACCTTAAAAATCCAGCTAGAACAGGGGATGTACACTGGTACGGAGAAGAGCCGGAAACATGAGGAATTCAGGATAGATGATTCCTTCAGGACCAGTGGTTGAGAGTGGTGATACCGGGAGGATGGAGTAGAAAGGGGGAACCAATTGCAGGGATCTACATATAACCTCCTCCCTGGGGTATAGACAACTGGGAAGCGGGTGAGGGGGCACATCAGACAGTGTACGATATGACAAAATAATGACAACTTGTAAACTAACAGTTCATGGGGGAAGGGGGGGGGGGTAGGAGGGGAAATATGGGGAGCTGATACTGGGGGAAGGAGGATGTGTCGAGAATGATGATGGCAACAAATGTGCAAATATAGTGTGCATACAATTGATGTATGTATTGATTGTGATGAGTTATATGAGCCCCTGATAAAATGATTCAAAAATAAATTTTTAAAAAAAGAGAAGGAAACATGGACTTCCTTAGACAAGGGTCACAAAAGGAGTGGGGTGGCCGTAGGGAGCCAACAGGAAACAGGAGAAG
>PVJH01047367.1:0-11337 GCA_004026705.1 Nesogale talazaci
AAAAAAAAAAAAAGACTTACTGCTTTAGGTAAATCTGCTACACAAGATTGCTTTAGAATATTGAAGAGCAAGAATGTTGTTCATTTTATATTTAACAACTTTAAGCACAAAGGTGCTTCTGATCTAAGCCATGGTAGAAAGTTGAACATTGAATGAGGAAGACTATAGGAGAATCGAAACATTTGAATTGTGGTACTGGAGGAGAATTTTTGAAAGTACCATGGGCTGCTAAAAGGACAAACATTTAAGAAGTTAGGCCAAAGTGCTCCTTGAAGGCAAGGTTGGCAAGACTTGGTCTTACGTACTGTGGACCAGTACGTCAGGAGAGACCAGTCTCCGGAGAAGGACATCATGTTTGGTAAAGTGAAGGGGTGGCGAAAAATAGGAAGACCCTTCATGAAATGGATTGACCCAGTGGCTGGCTTGATGGGCTCCGGCATAGGAACAGTGCACGACCACGCAGGGTTTCGTTCTGCTGTGCAGTGTCGCTGCAGGTCAGAGCTAACTTAATGGCATCTAATAACAGCAAAAGCAGAAAGGTGCTCAAGTCTTAAAAGCACAGCAGTGAATTACCTCCCAGTGCCCTAGGAAGTTGCTGTGAGTCGACATCTATCCGATGACCGTGAGTCTGGCCATGAGTTTGCTTTTTAAGTTTGGTGTACTTACCCCTCACCACTGCCTAGGTCAGGACACAGAGCGGTACAAGGGCCATAAAAGTCATCCTTGTATTACTTTCTAGTCACTTTGGCCTTTCTTCTATATGTTTATTTGGTGCAAGAGGGGAAAGACCCTCAAAAACTTGTTTTGACTTAATGGTTTCAATAATCAAGAACAGGAACAATTTGTGCGGGTGGTGGAAGACCAGGCAGTGTTTCATTTTTGTTGTGCATGGGGTCACTGTAGGTCGGAACTGATATGAGGGCGCATAATAACAAGAAGTTAATTTTGCCTCAAATGTGCACATTTTATAACAATTTTCATTTGAAATGTTCTCTATTTTCCAGTTTTAGAATTAGTCCATTTTATTTTGAATGAGACCAACAGTGTTCAGAATGAAACACTTGTTACATATATTTAGTAATTGATTGTAATTACCTGAGTAAATATCACCAAATCTTTAAATTTGTTTTCTTCTTGTGGTATTTTTCTGTATAGCAAAAAGGACTCTGGCCTCTTGGATGTTTCACACCTTATTTTTTTAATTTGATGATCACTAAAGCTTGTGATTGAGATAAAGACAAAGCTATTTGCTTTTCTGCTTTGCAGAATTTTGTGTATTTGTTTATATAAAATTTGATATACGTGAATGAGATAAATTGTTGACTCTGAGGGGTTTTTTTTTGTTTGTTTGTTTCTTTTATCTTCCCCTTGTAGTGGAAGCATTGACATTTCCTCCTTCTTCGGGAAAGTCATTCATCATGGGAGCGGATGAAGCCCTTGAAAGTGAATTGGGACTTGGAGAACTGGCAGGTCTTACTGTGGCCAATGAGGCAGATTCACTAACTTATGATGTGAGTGGGAGTCCTATTTTTCTTGTTATATTTTCATTTTATTCTCTTTTACTTTGTTCGACTTTTAAAATTAGAGTTGATCCTGTGGAAAAAGAAAACAATAAAAAAATTATTTACAGGTATCAAATGAACGTGGCTCAGGCTGAGCCCCGGTGGCGTAGTGGTTGTGCGCGGGACTGCGGCCCACTGGGATGGAGGTTCGATTCCAGCTCCACGGAGCAAAGGCTGGGCCTCCTACTCCTACCACCTGAGGGCAGTGATGCCCCCCCCCCCCCCCCCCCCCCCAAAAAAAAAAAATGAACGTGGCTCAGATTTCCTCGCAAACTTTGGGGAAACATTTTTCACATGTTGAAGACATTAAAATGATGAGATTTACTGATGTTTGTATTTTAGTCTGTACGGTTTGTTCATTGCTTTTAGATAAGAGAAAGCTCTACTTTCAGTTATCAAGTTTGGGTTTTGATTTGTTTTAGGGTACTAGTGATTATCCGAATATTTTTGGCTGCCCTGCGGCAACATGTTCTTTAGTAAATCACCAATGTCATGTCAAGAAGTGATTTAAATTATTACTAGGCATGAATATAAGCAGGGTGCTTTCCAGGTATTAAGACTGGCTGATAAATTATTTGAGCCCAAATTGAAATCTTTGCATTTTTATGCTTGTACTAATTAATTACAAGTACATTGTTTCTTTTTTTAAAAAACACATTTTTACATTTTCTTTATGTAAATGCTTTCTTATAACAATAGCTTTATTTTGTATAAAAATAGCTTTATTTCTTAGCTGAGCTATTTCCATTTGGTGGGAGAAAGATGGGGCATTCTGCTCCCATAAAGTTACAGTCTTGGAAACTGCCCTGCCTGGTGGGGGTGCTGTGAGCAGTATCGAGTCTGTGGCAGTGATTTTTCGCTCTTCCTTAGCCCTGATGGTGCTGCGGGGTAAGCATTAGGCTCCTCATCTGCTGCTGCTTGAAAGAAAGATGAGGCTGTCCGCTCCCATCAAGGCTTATCATCCAGAAGCCCTAGGGAGCGGTTCTGTTCCCCCCTGGATGGGGTCACCATGAGTCAGATCAGTTCTATGGCAATGGATTTGATTGGGTTTAGGGTTTATCGCTTCATTTAAACCCATTGTTTTTTAATGCTTCATTTCCTTGTGTATGAAACGCATTGTAGTTCCCGGGAAAAGAATCCCTTAAAAGGTTATAGAGTTGATACCTCAGCAAACCATGGTCTTAAACCAAAGTTCAGCGCCCCAACCCCCCTGTTCATTAGCAGTTTTTTGGGTTTGTCCTTTAAAACCAGCTGCAGTTAATACTTTTTTAAAATCTCCTATTCTGCTCTACTTTTTCCTTATTTGTAATTATAATAGCCTTTTAATTGAAACAAACCGTTTTGAACTCCATTGTGCATGTGGTATATATACCCATGATGTATAGATTTTATCAGTTTCTCGACAGTTTTCCTATCTTTACTTTTCATACTTGTCTTTTTTGTTTTAGGAGTTCAACACATCTGTAGTGTTTTATTTCTTAAAAATGTCTTATGTAAATTTAGCAAATATTCATTTGGCAAACTTCGGTGGGAAATGCATAATGCTATGTAATTATCTGTATTCTTTTTTAAATCATTTATTTGGGGCTCATACAACTCCCATCACAATCCATACATATATCTATGTATGCAAAGCACATTTGTACACTTGTTGCCATCATCATTTCAAAACATTCTTCTTCCACTTAAGCCTCTGGCATCAGCTCCTTATATTTCCCTTCTGTCTCACACTAGTCTTAATCAAAACTTTAGGTTAGTTCACCTTTAGGTTTTTCATCCAATCGTTCTTAACATTTAGCTTTTAACTGAAATATGTATTCTGTTTACTTTTAAAGTAGCTACTAATAGATTGGATTGTGATCCTTTTTGCCCGTTTGGAGATTGGTTCATTTTTATTATTGAAACTCTGTCCCATCCTATCTGTTACTTTGTTCATTCTGATTACCCTAGAGACTGCCACATACATCCCTGTCAAAATATGCAAAGACCTTAGGACACTTTTACTCTAAATTACTTCATCCTAACATTTTTGTTTGTTTGAGATAAACTTGTTTGTTACTAAAGATTCCAAAATTTTTTTGTTTGTTTTTTTGGGCATCACTGTCCTCTGGTAGTCGTGGGAGCTACCCAGTGCTGCTCTGGAGAGCCGCCGCTGCATTTGAACTGCCAAGCCCACGGGCCGAAGTCCCGCACTCAACCACTTATGCCCCCGGGGCTTAGCCCAAAGACTCCAAATTCATTTCAATTTTACCGTCCCCCCCCCATTTTTTTAAAGCCACTCAAAACTATAATTTAGGTTTGAGGGATAAGGAATCTGAAGGGATATTTTTTTGTTTTGTTTTGTTTTTTAAAGCTTATACAAGACTTTGACTCCACTGATCAACCTTTTTTTTTTAAAGATCATTTTAGTGGTTGCTCTTACAGCTATGAGAGCAATCCATACATCAATTGTGTAAAGCCTATTTGTATATTTATTGCCATTATTATTTTCTAAACATTTGCTTTATATTGAACCCTTGATATCAGCTCCTCTCTCCCTACCTCATGTCCCCTTGAGAAATTATGAATTCTTATTTTCATATCTTACACCGATGCTGTCTTCTTTCCCCCATGGTTTCTATTGTTCATCCCCCTTGAAGGAAGGGGGGTGGTTGTGTTGGTCATTGCGATTGGATCCCTTTCCTCTCCTCTTCATATCTTCCCCTTCCCCTCCTTTTATCACTGCTCTCATTCCTCTTGCTGAATTTCATGTGTCCTGAGCTCTTAGCTCTTAACTGTACCTGTGCACATGCTCTGGTCTAGCTCATAGTGAAAGGCAGTATGTTTTTGGTTTTAAAAGAAACATATAATGTATATATTGCACAGCCCATGCTAAGAAATGAAATAAATAACAATATCCTGTTGAACCCTTTATTTTTTTCACTACTTCTCCTCATCCCTCCCCTTTGTCTCTTGCCACTCCCGACCCTGGCCTCCTTGTAGTCATCAAAGCCCTGTATATTGGTATATAAACCATGTTTTTTCTTTGTTTTTCCTTATAGCAAAGGTCATATTAAATATTTATCTTTGTAAGATTGGCTAAGTTTGCTAAGCATACTGTTCTCTAGTTTTGCTCATATCTTGTGCTGTTTAAAACAGTTGTTATTGTTTTTTATTGATGCATAAAATTCCATAGTATGAATAAACCAGAGCTTATTTATCTATTCCTCTGTGGTTGAGTTTTGATAGCTGCAATAAATACAGGTGGGCATATGTCTTTATGTTGCATTTTTATTTCTGTAGGGTCTATAGCCAGTAGAGAGATGACTGGGTTGGAAGATACTTGTATTTGCATTTGTTTAAGAAAGTGCCATATGAATTGCCATAGTAGTTTCAATTCTACCATCCCACTGGCAATGTAAAAGTATTTCTATCTGTCTGCATCCTCTCCAGCATTTGTTATTTTCTGTTTTATTGAATTTTGCCAAAAATGTAGGTCTGGGATGTCAGCTCATTGTTGTTTTAATTTGTATTTGTCTTACTGCTAATGATCACTGACATTTCTTCTTATGGTTATTGTTTGCTTTCATATGTTGTCCCTGATAAATTGTTCATGTTTTGTGCCCATTTGTGTGTGTGTGTGTGTGCTTAATGCCTTTATTTTTATTATGTTTTAATTTTATTTGGGGCTCTTATGCATCTTATGACAATCATTCAGTTGTATTAAGCACACTTGTACATATGTTGCCATCGACATTCTAAAACATTTTCTTTCTACTTGAGTCCTTGGTATGAGCTCCTCATTTTACCCCGCCCTCCCACCCTCGTGAATCTTTTAATCAATTTTATATAATTGTTGTTATTTTGTGTCTTACACTGTTCTATCCCTTCATCTGCATTTCTATTCTTCGCCCCCCTGAGGGGTAGGCTATATATACAACATTGTGATGGGGGGTTTTCCCTTTCTGCCCCTTAATCCCACCCCACCCCGTAATCTCCCTACCCTCATGATACTGCTCTGCCACTGCTCTTTCTGAGGGTTCTATCTGTCCAGAACCCCATGTGTCGAGAGCTCTTATCTGTACCAATGGGTGTATTCCTGTCCAGCTGGATTTTAAGATAGACCTGGGTCTTGGGGGGTGGGGGTGGGGGTAGGGGAGATACAGAAACTAGAGGGATGATTTGTATTTTGTCAGTGCGATACTGCACCCAGGTTGAATTGTCCCTTCCTTGTAACCCTTCAATGGGTGGATGTTCAGTTGTCTACACATGGGCTTTGGGTCTCCACTCCAAACCCCCTCATTCTCATCAATATAACTGTTTGTTTGGACTCTTTGAATACCTGGTCCTGTCGACACCTCATGATCACACAGACTGGTGTGCTTTTTCTATGTGGCTGCTTGTTTAACTGCAAACCTTTAAGACCCCACATGTTATCTCTTTTGATAGTCAGGCACTATTCATTCACTTTCTTCATGAAATTTGCTTATGCACCCATTTTGTCTTCAGTGATCATGTAGGGAAGGTGAGTATCAAAGAGTGGTGGGTTATTAGAACAAAGTGTTCTTGTGTTAAGGGAGGCCTTGAATAGAGGCCCAAAGTTCATCTGTTATTTTAATACTTAAACATATATATGCATGTATACATTGGCCTCTATCCCTTTCATTATAAATAAATATATTTACATAAATACATGCCTATAACTATACCTCTATAAATATTGTGCCCATTTTTATGGATTTTTTTGTATTTTTCTCATTAAGATGTTTTAAAATAAATTTTGGAGGTTAGCCTTTTATCTGATATATTACTATTGAATATTTTCTCCTAGTCTTTAAGTTCTCTGTTGATCCTTTTTTTCTAGCTCATTTTATTGGGGGTCTCATACAACTCTTATCACAAATACATCCATCCATTGTATGTCAAGCACATTTGTACATTTGTTGCCCTCATCATTCTCAAGACATTTGCTTTCTGCTTAAGCCCTTGGTATCAGCTCCTCATTTTTCCCCTCCCCATGCCCCCTTCTTCATGAACCCTTGATAATTTATAAATTATTATTTTGTCAGATTGTACACTGCCCAATGTCTCCCTTCCCTCACTTCCCCTGTTGTCCGTATACCAGGGAAGAGGTTATATGTAGATCCTTAAAATCGGTTTGTTTTTAACAATCTATATTGAATTACTATTATCCACATGTTTGCATGTTTCCTTTTTTTCTCCATGTCTGACAATTCGTGTGAGATCATTTTCTTTTTGTCCTAAGAACACATTTAATATTTCTACTTAATACTATTTATTGATATGCAGTTCTCTCTTTCCAGTTTTCTAAAATTGCCTGTATTTCAGCCTGCTGTAATCTACTGTTCATGCAGACAGACCTACCCTGCAGCAGGAGATTGACACAGGTGTAAATACAAGGAATATGGGATGGTTGGGAGCTATCTTCATGGCTATCTACCGCTTAGTGGTTGCCTAGCGCATAAGACATTCAGAAAAAGAACCTTATTTCCTTTGCATACAAACTACCTTATTGCTCAGAAGAGCAAACCTGATTCACCTCGGTTACTGATTTCCCAAGGCTAGTAGCTCCTATAGTTTTTGCATGGTTTGTGTTCTGCATAGGTGTTTTGCAATCCTTAATAACCTTAATTTTCACATGTCCTGTATACAGTTTTCTACAGATTTTAAATTTCCGAGTCCTAGATTATAATTGTGAGTATGACTTTATAAGTTGGGCTTGAGTCTCACTCATCCATTTGCTGTGGAGTTCATTGAGCAAGTAACTTAGCTTCCCTTTTCTCCCATGTGCTTAGGGCGTCAAGTGGAGATAATTTCAAATTCTACCTCATAGGATCATTGTGAGGATTGAATGAGCCAATGTATGTAAAGTACTTTGAATGCTGCTCAAGCTTGGTTATTATAATAGTAGCTATTAATAGCCTTGGTTTTGTTATTTTATATCTATTTTTCTAGAGTGGTGGTTCTCAACCTTCCTAATGCCATGACCCTTTCATACAGATTCTCATGTTGTGGTGATTCCGCGCCCCCCCACCCCTTCCAACCATGCAGTTATTTTCAGTGCTACTTCATCACTGTCATTTTGCTACTGTTATGAATTGGGCGACTCCTGTGAAAAGTTTGTTCGACCCTCAAAGGGGTTGCGCCCCATAGGTTAAGAATTATATTGGTTAAGGTTAAGAGTTAGAGTATTATACACACTTGTCTTTCTCTTGCTTGAACCTGGTGTGATTAATTAGCCTTGGGATGTAATGGGTTTACCTGTGATGATATGTAACGTTAAACATCATTTACCTGTTTTACGTTTCCTATTAATTGATAGGGAAGCAAATAACGACTTATTTTAGTTGTTGACATGGCATCACCAATGGAGTAATGGAGCAGCATAAGGTTTCATTTAATTTATCTATGGACATTTTTGAATTTTAAAGGTTAACTTTTTTTAAAACAATTTGAACCGTGCTTACCCAGATTATAGCTTCTGTGATTAAAATTACATGCCCATTAGAAATAGTCCTCCTAGGGGGCTGAGCCCCGGTGGAGTCGTGGTTGTGTGTGGGACTGCAGCCCCCAGGGCTGGTGGTTCAAATCCAGCAGCAGCTCTCCAGGAGCAAGGCTAGGTTTCTTACTCCTACCAGGGCAGTGATGCCCTAAAAAAAAAAAAAAAAAAAAAAAAAAGAGTCATCCTAGTTGCTCACCCTCTCTATACAATCCCTGAAGACAAAGTGGGTGCATAAGCAAATATGGTGAAGAAAGCTGATGGTGCCCGGCTTTCAAGAGATACAGCATCTAGAGTCATATAGGCTTGAGAATGAACAAGCGACCATCTAACTCAGAAGTGACAAAACCCACACGAAAGAAGCACACCAGCCTGTGTGATCATGAGGTGTCCATAGGATCAGGTATCAGGCATCTAAGACCCAGAACTAAATCATACCTAAGGTGAATGGGGATGGGGAAAATGAGTGGAGACCAATGCCTATCTGTAGACAATTGAACATCCCCTCACAGAGGGATCACAGGGAAGAGATGAGCCAGTCAACGTGCAGTATAGCACCAATGAAGCACACAACTTTCCTCCAGTTCTCTGGTGCCTCCTTCCCACCACTATCATGACCTCATTTTCACCTTACAAATCGGATTAGTCCAAAGCATGCACACTGCTACAGATAAGAGCCCGCAACATAAGAGCATGCAACATGGGGAATTCAGAATAAAGTTCTCAGGGCTAACAGTGAGAGTAAAGATAACAGGAGGATTAGGGCAGGGTAGGTGGAGAGAAAAGGTCAATATAACCCCCTCCCAGGGGGACGAATAACAGAAAAGTGGGTGAGGGGTGACGGAGGACAATGTTAAGATATGAAAATAGTAATATATAACTTATCAAGTAAAGGAGGGCGGACAGGGAAGGGAGGGGGAAGAAATGGGGAGCTGATATCAGGGGCTCAGTGAGAAGAGAACGCATTGAAAATGATGATGGCGGCATATGTGCAAGGGTGCTTGACACCCTGGACGAATGTATGGATTGTGATAGAGATGTAAGAGTCCCCATTAAGACTATTTTTTAAAAAAGTCATCTCAGTAGATTTTTTTATTGTTATTAAATTACTTGGCCCTTTGTTTATGATGAAATCTGTTAACTCTTTTCTTGTTAATTAACACTTTCCATCATCAAAAGCCACCACTGTTAACATGTGACTGATGTTGCCTGTTTATTTAATTATTTTTGTTTAAAAATTATGTTGTTTTAGAATTAAAATTGTTTTGAAAATTGTGTAGAGTGATGGTTTCATGACATATCAGCAAGTTAATGAATGTTGAAATGAATTAAATGTATTTACATCTTTGTTTTGTTTCTTTAATAGATAGCAAACAATAAGGATGCACTGAGGAAAACCTGGAATCCCAAGTTCACATTAAGAAGCCACTTTGACGGCATCCGAGCCCTTGCTTTCCACCCGGTGGAGCCCGTTTTGATAACAGCATCAGAAGATCACACGTTAAAAATGTGGAACTTACAGAAAACAGCCCCAGCCAAAAAGTGAGCATATTCTGCTTATTTTTTAAGAATGTCTATTATTGTATTTACTTACTTATTTTTTATTTCATCGGGGACTCTTACAACTCTTGTCACAATCCATACATTGCTTATGGCAGGCAAATTTGTACATCTGTTGCCTTCATTCTTTTCTAGATATTTACTTTCATTTCAGCTCTTGGTATTAGCTCCTCTTTTTTTCACACTCATAACTCCTTGGTAGATTGTATATTGTTATTATTTTCATATCTTACACCAATCACTGTCTCCTTTCCCCCATGTTTTCTGTGCTCTTCCCCCTGGAGATGGGGTGCCTGGCTATGTGTCAGTCATTGTGATCGGACCCCCCTTTCTCCCTTCCTCTCCCCTGCTCCCCCCTACCCCTCTGGTATCACTATTCCCACTCCTGTTTGTTCCTGGAGTCTGTGTCCTGAGCTCCCATCTCTTGTGTATACCTGTGTACATGTTCTGGTCTAGTCTGAATTGAGAAGCAGCACTGGGGTCATGGTAGTGGGGGCCGGGTAAGGAAGTCTCAAGGAACCAGAGGCCTATAGTGTGTTTCACTGATGCTTTACTGCCCCCTGGTGACTCACCCCTTGCCTGCTGCCCCTCTGGGGAGATTGTTCCATTGTCTACAGATGGGCTGTGGATCTCTGCTCTGCCTCCCTTCATTCTCAACAATGTGCTTTCGTTTGTTTGTGTCTGCTGATGCCTATTACCTGGTCCCTACGACTCCTCATGATTTCACCGGTGGTATGTTTCTTCCATGTGGACTTACTGCTTCTTTGCTGGATGGCGGCTTGTATAACTTCAAGCCGTTAAGACCCCAACACTGCATCTTTTAATAGCCAGGTATCATCGCCTTTCTTCACCACATTTGTTTATGCACCCATTTTGTCTTCAGCAATTTTGTTGGGAGGGTGAGCATCTCAGACTGCTGTTGGGTTAGAACAAAGTGTTCTTGTTTTGAGGGAGGGTGTGAGCAGAGGCCCAAAGTCTATCCCCTACTTCTGTGTATTGCTGTATAAATATTTGTACATGAGTTAATATCTCTGTTTTGGGGAATTAATGTCTTTACATATGTATATGTACACCTCCATGTTTGTACCACTATTCATTGCTTTGCTTTCTAGGTCCTTCCTGTTTCCTTTTAACTTCTTCCTGTCCCAGTGTCACTTTCCCCTTATCTCTGCCTCTTGGTATCTCCTTTTAGCTAGTTTGCTGTTGCTCCACCACTCTCCCCCCCCCCCCAAATCCCTAGCTCCTCATTGTTAATGACTCCAATACCCCAGTTGTTCCCCTGTCCATGGTGAGCCTGCTTACTGTCCCCTTCCCCCACTGCCCTCACCTCCCGGGTCTCCCTGGGACCACTGGTCCGGCTGCTCTCTCCTTGTGCATGCCTCCTGTGTCTGTCCTATATAGGTAGGCACACAGACCATATGACATAGCCCAAACTGATTTAAAAAAAAATATTGAAAAGAGAAAAGGAGAAAAAATGAGGAAAAAGAAAAGAAAAAATATACACAAATCCAGGGTCTCTTCACTGGCCTTAATGACTGTCCAAGGAGCTGCCATCCCATCCTGGAGCATCCCCTGCCCCTTGGGCGCTCTTCAGGGCTGTCTTAGCTCTTTATTGCCCCAGCTGCTGGTCTGGTATGCTTCTTTTTTGGTTGGTTCTGCTGTGGGGGCTTCAGACCACACTACCCCCCATCATGTGACACCAGAGATGTCCTCTGT
>PVJH01047368.1:0-11360 GCA_004026705.1 Nesogale talazaci
TACAACTCTTCTCAATGTGACTGAACTATTGAATTGTATGATCTTTGGATGAAGTGGCAATAAAACTATTAAAAACAGAGAGCTGATGGTGATTAGTGGACTCTCCTTTCCCTTCTGCACTCTCCTTTGAAGACAGAGCTCAGGAATGGCAACGAAGCCCCAGGATCAGGCGTAGCCGGCAGACAGTGCCTCTTGCAGTCACCCCCTTCCCCCTGAGCAATCTGCACTCAGGGAAGCCCTGCCAGAGCACCCCGCATGCATTCATGATGCCGTTGAGTTTCAGTGAATGCTGGGTGGTTCTGTGTTACGAGACTTTTTATTATTGTCATTGGTGTTGTTGTTGCAAACCCCCCTTGCAGGTACGCCACCTCCTATGAGGTCTGGAGCCACAGCTCTGGGAAGCTGGTCTGCCGACAGGCTCCTCTCGGTGCGGGGGAGTCGCTGAGTGAGGAGCCGGAGGGACTGCTCGATGACTAGTCCACTCGCTCCCCCTGCCGGTCACCCCGGCCTCCTGCAGAGTGGGCCTGCCGGGAGGTGCAGGAGAAGGCCTGGGATGGCCTGAGCCGCCCCGTTTCTTCCCACTGTCACACAGAACGGGTTCCATAGCATCTTTTTTTTTTCTTTTTAAAGGTGGCAAAAATATACACAGCAAAACATTCTCCAATTCAGCAACTTCTACATGTACATAATTCAGTGCCAACGGAGCATCGGATCTTATATGGGCTTCCCTTCATGCCCACGAAACGAACCCCGCTTCTGTAGGCTTGTACCTGGGGAGAGCCTTCCTTTCATTTCCCCTTTTCCTTTTCGTTCTTTGTCACTGACCTCCTTCCCTAGGCCCAGACCTGTGCCCCGGGCAGGGGTGTTCCTGGATACGCAAAGATAAAGGAAACGCTTGCTCCAGCTGGCTGGAGAGGAAGCCGAGGATGCTCACATGCTCACAATGTGTAGGTGCCAGGTTTCATTTCGTCTGAAGACCCAGGCAGAGGATGCAGGGAAAAGGAATCTGGAGGGACTTTTTTATTTTTTGGTGTAAAGGAAACATACTCTACATGTTGACACAGTCCGCCCCAAGAAAGGAAACCAGCAACAACATCCTGGCCACCCCCCCATGTGCATGGTTCTTTTTCTTCCCCTATCCTTCCTCCCTCCCCTCTTCGGCATCCCCTCTGCTCCCTCTCCCTGTGCCGCCTCCCATTCTGGTCTTCTTATAGTCATCGTAGCCTTGTCTCTTGGCGCACAAACCATGTTTCTTCTTTATTTTTCCTGATCACAATGGGATTATTAAACCTGGACCTCTGTGGGATTGATGGAGTTTGCTAGGCCTCATATTCTTTAGCTGATCACAAGCACGCACACACCTATGCTTATTGCAGCAATGGCCTTAATAGGAAAAACATGGAAACACTAAACCCCTATCTTATAGAGATGGATCAACAAGCTTCAGTGTATCCATACAACGGAATGTTGTGCATCAATAGAACAGCAATGATAACTCTCTCACACACCCCAAGACATGCACAAAGCGAGGAAAAAGACTGGTGATCATGATGAGTTTGTATTTGCCAGAGTATTTGAGGCGGACGCTTCATTATACCAGCAGGCTCAAGGCAGAGCATCTGCTGGTTCCCTTTCTTTGGAACTAAATCCACCCCATCTGCCCTGTGTCACTGGCTTAGAATACCCTCTGCTGGTGGAGTCCTGCCTACACACCAGACACTTGTCCTGGTTTCCTGGGGTGGACTCATCCTCCCCCACCTTTCTTCTGTCTCTGCAAAGGACAAGGGGAGCCTTTGGCACTCAGCTCCGATGTCACCTCCTTTGTGATTTCTTACTCAGGCCCCGGGCACAGACAAATGACCCCTGTTCTTCTCTCCCTCACAGTAACTATTCTATCACACAGCCCAACAAGAGAAAACTTCTTTTGTCACAGTCTCGGTTTACAGGCCTGTTCCTGGGGGCCTTTGGGGGCACTGATTCAGACAATTGCACTGCGTGGACTGCGTCAGCTCTAGTTTCTTAGCTAGGGCCTTCCACAATATTTTCAGCGATTAAGTTCTATTAATGTATCCATTTATCATCCTAGTTTTACATAGGAGAAGAATTTAGATTCACAGATTTCAGGATAAGAAAAATAAAAGGTAAGAAATATTTGGAAAAGAATGAGGTATTCAGGGACTTTTTTTTTTTTTTAGTTTTTTAGCTTTTTAGGCATCACTGCCCTCTGGTGGTGCCCTCTGGTGGCCCCACAGGGCCCAGCCTTTGCTCCTGTGAGCTGGAATTGAACCTCCATCCCAGTGGGCCGCAGTCCTGCGCACAACCACTATGCCACCGGGGCCCAGCCCATTCAGAGACTTCTAAGGGAAGTTGTTGATGGTCCCATGATGGCATATGGTATCAACACCCCTTTAGCAATCATAGCTATGATGATGGTATGACCCTGGTCAAGTGCTCCTGCACTTAGACTTTCCCCCCTGTGATTAACACAAGTGGATGGTCAGTGTGGAGCGGCCTGAGTCCTCTCACGGAGGAAGTCCTTTTTAGGCGGGACAGAGCCTCTGTGGATACACACCGAACCAAAAAGTCATGCTGACTCCCAGGGACCCCCATGGGTTTCTGAGATGCATAGCTGTTGACGGGAGTAGGAAGCGCAGTCTTTCTCCTGTGGACCTGCTGGTGCTTTTGAACCACTGGCCCTGCAGATCACAGCCGGACCCTTAACCACCACACCACCAGGGTTCCATGCAGCTATCTAGAAACTAGGCAGTGCTCTTCGAGTCTCTGAACATATCCCTGTCATTTCTAGTGATGCGAGCACTTCTCCTCCACATTTATTTCCTAAAGCTGGTCTCAGTGAAACTTTGTTATTGACAGTGACCCTGCCATCCCCAGGCGGCCACAGCAGCAAATCTTCTGGCGATGTGTTCCCTCCGGTCTGCGCCTCACTGTCTTCTGCCCGGGTACTGATAGCGGGGATGGCAGGCTCAGCTCACTGTCAATCAGAGTGCCAGAAACATCGCACAACTTATGATTTCATATGTGAGAATTCTGAAATGTGCCCTGGCAGCCAAAATTCCTTTTAAGCTCCATCAGTAGGGAGAGGTCAGCCCAGGTAAGAGGCTAGTGAGACCATTCAGATCAGTAGCCCGACAAATGTACAAATGTGCTTGACGCAATGGGAGGATAGATGGATTGTGATAAGAGCTGTAGGAGCCCCCCCCATAAGATGATTAAAAAAAATTAGTAGGCAGGCTTTTCCTAGTGTGGGCTGCTTGGAGTTGGCTTGTGGGTCTCAGGGACCCCAACACGGAGTGATTCCTCATGCCCCAGAGGCTGTCTCCATGCCACAGAACTGACATATCCAGGTGCAACGTGTCGGGAATTGTTTGGGTCATTGCTGTGGATATGGCTTGGATTTCTGTGAGAAAAAGAGAAAGAAGGCAATGCGAGAGGCTTGTGACTGTTTAATGAGGGCCAACAAAGAAGGCAGGTCTGAAGGTCAGTCTATCCTCAGTGCTGTCATGCCCAGAAAATGCAAAGGACAAAGATGATCATTAGAGACGCTACCGGGGGGGGCCAGTCCTGGAGAAGGACACCGTACTTGGTCAAAAGGAGGGGCAGTGAGAAAGAAGGCGGTCCTCTAGGTGATGGACGAACATAGAGGCTGCAGTCAAGGGCTTGTTAGTCTGGGCACGTTAGAGAAACAGATTCACAGAAACACATACGTATAAGGGCGAGCTTTATATAAAGGGTCAGGGCACATCAAGAAAACAGCCCAACTCAGTGCTGCCCAAGCCATAAAGTCCAACATGAGCCCGTCTGTCTGACAGCAATCTACAAAGTCTTCCTCCAGCTCACAAAGCACACACAATGACGCCGACTACAGGAGGATAGGCTGACTTAACATACAGAACACCATTTCAAGATTAAAACAAGCAAACTCCTCTTGATCCTTCCCCTGCCTGTGTTCCTGGACTGTCCCGTGCGGTCATAAGGTCCTTTCCAGTCACTATGCAGTCAGAACGTCCTTCAAGGTCTCTCCGGTTCCTGGAAGGCGTCCCACTCACTTTCTGTAAACTATTGGTGTTTGGGTTTTTGTAATTCGCCTGCATAGCTTTGCAGAAAAAACTCAGCCCTACCACTTCGTCAACAGGCTGTGGTTTTTACCTTTATAAGGGGACCTTTTGCCACAGTGAGGGGCTGCTGGGGGTTGAGAGACATTTGGTCCTCCCCTAGCCACCGGCAGTGGCTAAGGAAGACCCTCAATGGGAACTTTGGGGGTGATAGCGGTCATCCAACCTGTTAGTTTACAGCACGATGAGTCAGAACCCATTCCAAGGCATCTGACGACACCACGATGCGTGAAGAGAGAAACACCAAGAGGGGAAGGATGAGGAGACGTCAGAAGGCCCAGCTGCCCAGCTGCTGAACGGGGATAAACATATTTTCCGTGATTTGCTAGGTTTGTCAAGTGGGTCATACTTTGGTTCTTGGCTTTGCATGATGAAAGAATTCACCTGCAGCTTGTTTTGTAACCCACGTGGGGTTTTGTGAAGGTCAGGACAAATTCCATAGTCTCTAAGGGGTTTACAAGTGGGCACAAACAAACAACCACGTGGAAAAAAGCGCTCCCCCCCCCCAAATGTGGAACTGGGGCAAGAGGGTGTGAAGGCCAGAGAGCAAGGGGGCCAAAGGACAGTGCCAGAGAGCAAAGGGGTGAGAGAGCCACAGGACCCCCACTCTTCCCCCCCTCAGAGCAGGCACATGTGCAGCTAGAAGACAGGTGAGAAAGCGTGGCCTGCCCACAGCCCGAATGCATCAAGCCTCTGACTGGTTGATGGTATTGGTTGATGGTATTGGTTGACCCCATTGGCTGGGTTGAGTTCACCTGGTTGATGTCATGAACCTGGGTCTAGTTGGGACCACCCAGGTGTACTTTCCACCTGACTGGGGGCTGGAATGTGAGCGTGCTTGGTCCTCATAGGTGTCTAATGGTTGCCTGATTTCTTCCTAAGCTCCTTTATGACGGCATTTGCAGACATGGGAGGGAACAACCCTGGTCCCTAAATCTAGCTCCCTAACAGATTAAACAAAAATGGAAAGAGAAAGCAGGAAAATGGGAAGTCTCTCTTTCCAAACCTGTGTTCCTCTTTCCTGTTCGAGGGGGCTCGAACAAGAATCATTTAAAAATAATTTTATTGGGGGCTCTTATCACAATCCATCCATCCACTGTGTCAAGCACATTTGTATATTTGTTACCATCATCATTGCAAAACATTTTATTGGGCTGAGCCCTGGTGGCGTAGTGGTTGTGCACGGGACTGTGGCCCACTGGGACGGAGGTTCAATTCCAGCAGTGGGGCTGGGCCTCCTAATCCCACCACCAGAGAGCAGTGATGCCAAAAAAAAACAACAACACACATTTTCTTTCTACTTGAGCCCTTGGTATCAGTTCATTTCTTCCCCCCTCACAATCACTTGATGATTTATAAATTATTATTTTTTCATGTTTTACACAGAAAACCATCTCTCTCCATTCATGTTTCTGTTCTATAACACCTGGGGGGGGGGTTATATATCGATCATGTCTCCTCACTACATTCCCCTTATCCTCCTGCTTTCGTTACTCTAATTATTGGTTCTGAGGGGCTTAACTGTCCTGAATTCCCTATGTTACCAGCTCTTGTTTGTACCAAGAGTGTACATACTCTAATCTAGCTGGATTTGCAAGGTTGAATTGGGGTCATTAGAGTGGGGAGGGAGAAAGGATTAAAGAACTAGAGGAAAGTTGTATGTTTCATCGGTGCTATACTGTACTCTGAATGGCTCATATCCTCCCTGTGACCCTTCTGTAATGGGATGTCTAATTGTCTATAGATGGGTTTTGGGTTCCCACTCCACCCTCCCCCTCAGGTCTTTGATGCCTGATACCTAATCCCCTTGACATCTCATGATCACACAGGCTGGTGTGCTTTTTTCCATATGGGCTTTGCTGCTTCTCAGCTAGATGACTGCCTGTTTATCGATAAGCCTTTATGATCCCAGACACGATGTCTCTTGATAGCCGGGCACCATCAGCTTTCTTCACCACCTTTGCTTCTGCACCCGCTTTGTTTTCAGTGACCGTGTCAGGGAAAGTGAGCATCACAGAATGCCAGGTTAATAGAACGATGTGTTCTTGTGTTGAGTAAAGGCTAGGGTGGAGGCCCAATGTCCATTTGCTGCCTTAATACTTAACAAGTTAATACATGTACATAGATCTAGTTCCCTATCGTTATATAAAAATGTATTTACATAGGTATGTGCCTGTATTCAGACCTCTATAAATGTCCTTTGCCTCCTAGTTCTTTCCTCTATTTCCTTTTACTTTCCTCTTGTCCCTCTATCATGTTTGGTTTTCATTCAAGTTTCAATAATTCCTTTTGGCTACATTGCCCTTGATCACCTCCCACCAGGCATCCCATGCCCTCCTTGCCCTCGCCTTTAGATCACTTGTGTTTCCCCTGTCCCTGGGTTTGTTGGGCCTTTTCCCTGCCCCCCACCCCATGTCCCCCTGGAATAGTTTTCCCCTCTGGACTGTTTATCCTGCTTGTCTTGACTAGATAGACATACAGTGACAACAGTAAGCACAAAAACAAGACAAAGTAACACCTAACAACAAAAGAAAATAAAAAAAGCTACAACAGCAACAAAACAAATCAACAACAAATCAAGAGAAGTCTATAAATAGCTCTAGAACTGTCTGTTGACCTTTGAGTGTTTTCCAGTCAAGTCTGGTGGGGGTGGGGGTGGGGCCACACCCTGGCCCCAACGTCTATTTTTGGCATTCCTCGGGGGCTTCATTGCTTCGCTCCCCTTGCTGCTCTGTTGCATGTCCTGCCCTTAGTGATTTACCCTCTATTCACCCTTGCCTGTTCCAGTAACCTCTTATATTTTGGTTTCTCCCTGGGCAAGAGGTTTTGGGCAGAGGGAGAAACCCAGAAACTGAAAACTTATTCAAATAGGAAACAGAAAAATGGAAGCATGGAAAAGAATGGCTATGAACATCTGCATTGTTGAACATTGTTGAACATCTGCATTACATGGAAGTCACTGAATACGAAGGATTTGTCAGACCAATGGCTTCTGCTTCCAGAAGGTGCATCCTGCTCACTCCGAACTCAAAGCCACCTTCTGCTGACCAACATTTGGTGTAAAGAAGAACTCCTTGTCTTCACTGTGCGCATGCCAGCATGATGAGCAAAGGCACCTTTGTTGATGTGAATGCGAGGGAGTTGGCCTGTGGACATCAGGACGCGAGGTGCTTTGGGGGAAACAGGCCCAGGTTACCCGCCGTTCTGAGAATGGTGGCTGCCTCAGTGCGCTCTGATGGGTTGGTACAAGGAACTCCTTTGTGATTTGTCAATCTACAGCAAAGCCCCATTATCCCGAGTGTCTCTGAGGACTCCCCCCTCACCCCAACAGTCCCACATGTCTGCAGGAGAGCCCTATTTATGACAAGAAAAGCCCAAACATTAAAATGACCCAGTTGTACAGAAATAAAAAAGATAACTAACTAGGTACAAAGAGTCCGAGAGTCAGAGGCCTCAGGGGTGGTGGTCCTATAAGGCCAGGCATGGAAGCGCCATCCGCTCTCCATCAACAGCCTCAGAGGAGGCTGCAGGGGATGGTGGTCTAGGGAGGTGCGGGTGGGGATGGGGTGATCATCGCCAACCCTTCCTTCTTAGAGTCTTAAGGGCATCCCCTGATCCTTGTAAAAGCCTGTGATCATCGTGAAATCTGCTGCTGTCATGCAGGTTGAGGTATACAAGTGGCTGGATTTTCACAGAGTCTTTGAAGCCCCTTGGAGGAAGCGACCCCCCTCTCCCCCACGCCTTGGTCTTCTGTCTCACATTTCTGAACACAGGTGGAATTTCTCCAACCAACCGGGTTTCCCTCTTTGGCGGCAACAGTAGTGCTGGGCACTCGGGGACTGTTTCTTGGCATCGCTACGACCTTCCCTCCCCACTCTCACACATGACTGGGGATCATGAAAAGATTTGCACTATACATGTGCACGCCCTTTTCTCCTACTGACGATTTAAACAGCTCTGTGAGGCTCCAAGCCAGACGTGGCCCAGTTTTACAGGCGAGAAAGCGGAGGCAGTGGATAGGGGGGAGATGCCTCACCCGGCGCTCAGGACTGTTGGCAGGTGTGGGCCTCAGTGGGTTGTGCTGCTGGGCCTGCACTGTGCGGCCAGTGCCACTGGGAGGTAGCATTGCACCACTGGACTTAGGTAAGCAGCCCGCTTCTGTGACGGACATGATTTCACTGAAAGGCGGGTAATGATACCTTGACACAAAGGTTCTGTTGGAAGAGACAGCTTCTTGTGCAAAAAACTTTTGGCCTGTAGCCCTCGCTGGATACCACCTCCTTCTCTTGAGATGGCTCATAGCGATGAACAGTAACTCACCCACCACCAAGGACCAGGAGATCCGCCAGCTCCGCACTCTCCTGGCCTCTCTAAGAAGGGTCGCTTGGGATTCCAAAGACCCAGGAGGACGCGTGGCAACTGAAAGGTGGTCTGCAAGCTCCAGCGTGCCTCAGAATCACAAGAAGCGAGTGGGAAAACCTCCAGAGGGGGCCGATAGGTTCCAGTCTGGCTCCGCGGGAGACAGACTTGGTGAGCCGTTCCCTTGAAGACATAAAATCCGCACCCGTGGCCTGCTGCGGGGTCAATATCGACATGGACTGACTGTGTAGGACAGAGCACGACGGCTTGATAGGGCTTCCAGGACTGTCAATCTGTGAGGAAGCTGAGTACTAACGGAGTCGCTGGTGGGTTTGAACTGCCAACCTCATGATTAGCAACCAAGCGCTTTAGCGGCTGTGCTACCCAGGGCTCCTCCATTAGGGTTACAGCAGTAAGCCTCCCGGAGCAGTTTCACCCTGCCGCATGGGGGTCACGGTGAGAAGAAACAGACTGTGCACTTCCCACAGCAACGTCAAGTTCCCAGAACTAGAACTGCTAGCTGTACGTGGGCACGCCCTTGAAGGACTACTCTCTTAGAGGGTCTGTCTGGATGGGTATTTGATGTGCTTTTTTCCCTCTCCTCTGATTTTCACTGAGTGGCACCTAGAGCCCTCTCGAAACCCAGACACTGAGATCAGGGTCACGGGCAGCTTACATGGGGGTGGTGAGTGCCCAACCCGAGAGCTAAAGGTGCCCATTTGGGGCCCTCGTGTTATAAATAGATGGTCTGCGAGATAATAAGGATGTGGGAGAACAGATCATTCTTTCTTAACTCAAGCCCCTTTTGAACAAGAAAAGAGCTAGCACCAAAGTGTACGGCGGGAGCAGAGAGCACCGGGTTCTCACGACATGTTCCAGCCGAAGGTGGCCCATCTCAGCCGGCACCTCCTGGTCCTGCAAGGGGGTGATGCTGGGCCTGGGGGCACCATTGAGCCGTTCTTCTCAACACCCTAATGTAGAAACCCAGCCTTTCCAGATCCGGAACAGACAGTGGGACCTGGACACCCAGGTGGTGAGGGTGCAGAAGGAGCACCCCCACCCCCACCCTTCCCACATGGCCAACTGTGGTTACAGAGGGTAGCCACCAACCAGCAACTCGCTTGCAGGGCCACTTTTCTTTTCTTTTTTTAAATGTTTATTTTTATTTATTGCACGTATTCATAAATGCAGGGAGAATTCTTTATATCTACAGTGTATGCTTATGGACCTTGCATAACCGCATGAGTCCATATTGCACAGAAGAACACGATTAACTAGGTGCATTTTTTTGTCATTCCCTGAGTTGACTCTGTTGACCAGCGCTGGGTGGAATGAGCCACAGCCGCATAGTCCGGACAGTCGCTGCTGACAGCCGGCCTCAAGCACACTTCCAAATGATCGTCAGTCAGGTGGCACGGTACTTGGGTTTCATGAACTTTATGTGGGAAAAGGCTGACTCACATCAATAAGTAGAGGTAAGGAAGCAGCAGATTTTCTCATGTTTGGGTAGCAGGGTTACTTCTCTTCTCTTTTTGCATCTGTGTTCTTATTTAAGGAACCCCGGGGGGTGTAGTGTGTCAGGCTTGGGTTGCTAACCCCAAGACCAGCAGTTCTAGTCTACCAGCCGCTCTGAGGGAGAAAGAGGAGGCTTTCTGTTCCTGGAAGGAAACTCAAAAGGGCAGCTAGACCTTGTCCTCTGTCACTGTGGGTCAGAATCAACTCGATGGCAGTGAGTTTGGTTTTGTGTTCATGTTCCCAGTTGTCTCCCTGTGTTAGTCCAGGTAGACTAGAGAAGCAAAATTCATAGACATGCATATAGCTATGAGGGTAAGATTTGTAATGGAACATTAAGAAAGCATCCCAACCCAGTCCAGTTCAAAGTCATAAGTCTGACATTACCCCATATGCCCGATATCAGTCCATAAAGTCTCCTTCCGACTCATGAAGTCACAGACCAGTGGATTCAGAGTCCCGGCGCTGGCAGGGGTCTCCCCATGGCTCCTCGCTTCTAGGGCTCAGGGTCCATCAACAGCATCCAGTGGTGGTAGAAGCAACTCAGCGCTGGCAGGGCTGTCCATGCGGCTTTGCCAGTTTCAGAGGTCTGGTTCCATCAGGGTAAGGCTGTGTGGCTTTTCCTCTGGCTCATCCAGCTCTTCGGACGCTGCCATCTTGTCTTGTTCATAGTTCGTTGTCCAGAGACTAACTCCCAACAACTGGGGAAGATAGCTTCTCATCTCCATGAGGGAAATATCACGAGATTTCCCAGAAGTCTCAGGAGAAAGCCATGTCCACACGGAGGCCTCATTGGCTACTCAATGGCTATCTCCAGATGAACAGGCCAAACTCCACCCTTACATCTCAATCATGAAATTGACAAAGTATATGACCACCACACTACCTAATTGCTAGCGGTAAGCTGGACCCTGGATTCCTTCTTGCTTTTCTGTACCTGGTGTCACCATTTGGATACCACAAGTGCACACCTTTCAAGAACAGGCATTTATTTCCCCCCAGTTCTGGAGGCTGACAGTCCAAACCAAGGTCTTGCTGGTGTCAATGTCTTCCATGAATATAGTGCTGATTCCTTGCTTCGCAGAAGCTCCTCCCCTGCCATCCCCTGTGTGCCTCTCTGTGTGTCTGATCGGCTCTTTTTTATAGTTCAGCAAGGCTTCTATTTAGAACAAATCTTTCTGGGATAATCAAACCTTGGACTGCTAGCCACTGGGTTGGTGGTTCAAACCCTCCAGTCATTGTGAGCGAGAAAGATGAGGCTACCTGCTTCTGTAAAGCTTTACAACCCTAGATATCCTCTCTAGGGTTATAGTGTGTAGGAATGGATTCCATGGTAGTAGGCTTCTTTTGGGGTTT
>PVJH01047369.1:0-11346 GCA_004026705.1 Nesogale talazaci
AGAAAAGAAAGCAAACAATACTTTCACTGCACTTCCTGTCTAGTGTTTCATCTTTGATCTACTGTAAAATTGCTCTTCTCACAGATTTAGTAGCGACTTGGTTTGAGTTGTTGTGAAAGGTAAGAATAAGGGAACTGCAGTTCTTTTTGAGATCCAGAGACAGGAAAATTGAAGCGGTCAAGTTAAAGGGTAAAACACAATATGTGGTAGTAGGTCAAGTCATTTTTTTTGTTCTAAAGAAATTGATTTCTTGTGTACTTAAGGAGCCCAGGTAGTGCAGTGATTAGGTGCTGGGCTGTGAGCTCAAGCTCTGCAGTTTGAAAGAATCAGCTGCTCTGCTGGAGGAAGGGGGTTTTCATTCCTGTGCACAGCTACCTTTTCTGAAACACCCAGGGCAGTTCCATCCTGTCCCACTGGGCGCTGTGGATCGACACCCTTTCAAGGGAGGTAGGGGAGTTGATCGGTTCAGAGTTAGATTTTAGCAGATCTATTTGGCACATGAAATCTCTAACCTAAGAAAAGGATTCCCCACATATTGATCAGTACAAAGGTATGAACTTACAAATAATCCAAAATGAATTCTGATCTCTCCCAGACACAGTGACTAAAACAACCTCTTCTAGTTTAGAATATCTGTAGAAGTATAGTTAAAATATATTAGAAACTAGTTCTAATATTTTTGGAGGTGTAAAAGCTTATTTCATGCTTATTATTACCTTGTGCTCCAGTTTATAAAATGCATTATTGAAGTAAAGCAGAACTTAGATGTGTACTTTGTATGTTCATATGAGTTTAAAAAGTAGAAAATAACTTTCACCTAGTTGTGTTAGGATAAATTATTTCATTTACCATGGATATTAAAAGGCATTGATTTTAAATATTGTGTACATATATTTGACTTTAGAAATGTAATCTAAATTACATACAGCCCAAAGAAACACTACCCTATCCTGTGCCATCTTCATGTTACAACCCTTTTTGTAGGCATTATAACAATCCATCTTGTCAAAAATTATTTTTCTTTTTCACATACCCCACCAACTTTATGACTTATGATGTCCTCCAGGAACAAGTATCTCCTGGTGACAACTAAAGAACAAGAGATAAAGTCTCTGTACCTCCTTTCCTGGGAGTGTTTGGCTATACTTCCTCTAATATAGATTGGTTTGTTTTATGTCAGGACCTGGTACTTTTTCCATCCACCCAATTTTCTTGAACCTTCTCTCATTGTTTATCTAGAAATCTTTTCAATTTCTTAGTCTTTAAAAGTACACACCGATGTATGTTTCCTGCCTTTGCATTTAGAAGACACATATAAATAAGTCCTTGGTACTGATGGTTTTCTTTGCACTTAAAAAAAAAATATCTCACTTACAGACGGTTCATTTAAACAGGTAATATGCTAGCCAACTCCTTAAAGAATTCCGTTATAGGGGCTGAGCCCCAGTGGTGTAGTGGTTGAGTGTGGGACTGCGGCCCACACTCTTGGCAGTTCAAATCCAGCAGCAGCTCTCCAGGAGCAAGTCTGGGTGGCTCCATGACCACCAGAGAGCAGGGATGACCCCAAAATTTCTTTTTAAAAAATAATCCCTTTATAGAGATCTGTTCAATGCTGTACATTGTTTGATTTCATAACGTTTTCTCCCATGACTATTGATAGAAGATTGAAGAAAAAATGAAAGTCTTATCATTTATCTCCACAATTTCTACATTTATCATGATGTTCCTTATTGATCCTGTTGCACGACATTTTTTTTCTCCATGCTAAGGTTTAATCACTACTGATGATTGTAATCTACACTGAGTGTTTTAAATCCTCTTCATTTTCAACATGAAAGTTGTATCATCTGCATATTGAAAACTGTTACATCATTCTTTCATCTTCATGTTTATGTTTACATTTGTCCAGTTTCTTAAATTAATTTTCTCAGCATACATATATACTACCAGCATACAGGCTAAATAGTTATGGTGAAACAATACAAACCTCACTCATACCTTCCCTGATTTTAAACTACACATTATCCCCTGGCTCTGTTTGAATTAATTATCTGATATATGTATACATTTAACATAAGCATTGCTATTCTTTACATGTCATCTACACAGCTGAATTCCTTTACATGATTGTTAAAACAGAGGTAGGGTTATTTCTGGTATCCTTTGCCTTCAGCCAAGATCTACTTGACATCACTACAATTAAATTAAAACTGTTAATAATTAGTTTATTAATGCCAACAATAGTACTTTGTGTTCATAGAGGAACAAAAGCCATTCAGATGATGGTATTTGGAACATTGTCATCACAATAGACCATGGCCCAGGGAGAATGTAAGAGAAGGATGATTAGGAGCACAAATGATTCATAGCTATTGCCACCTGTCGGGGAGAAACACACTATCACAAGAGGGTGGCTATAGAAGTTCTTACAAGGAAAGGGGAGAAAGAAGTTTAAAGTGTTCAATCATTGCTCCATATTTCATGTTTCCTGTATTTCCCAATTCCCTGCATCAAGTAACACTCCAGGTATCCTGAATACAATTAACCAATCATTCCTCAGAGTAACAACAATGACAAAACCCTGAAATCAACACTTGAACTGAGAATCTCTATTTTCAGCTAATTCAAAGGTAAAGGGCAGCCTTCAAATATTCCTAATGGCTTAACCTATGGAGAGGCAAAAACTAGTTTCTTTCTCTTTTTTCTCTGGGGGAGGGGGCATCACTGCCCTCTGGTGGGAGTGGGAGGTCCAGCCTTGCTCCTGGAGAGATGCTGCTGGATTTGAACTGCCAAGCCAGTGGACTGCAGCCCTGCACTCAACCACTATGCCACCAGGGCTCAGCCCCAAAACTAGTTTTTATAACACCTAAGTACCTTTGCTCCTTAACCCGTTTTTTTCCTTTCTTGAGAAATGAGAATGAACGGGTGAGCATAAAACCAATTCCAAATTCACTCCCATCAAGTCAATATGCACCAAAATTGAGTGAATGATTAAATCATAAAATGCTATATTGCTCACACAAAATATCCATATCCATAGGAGCTTCAGGGTTTTTTTTTTCATTTTCAAGCATGTTGTTTCTGTGAGTCAGCTAGTTCTGCCCCATGTAACAGAGAAGACCATCCCCCCAGGGATTCCTCTGCTATCATCTTTATGGAAGCAGAGTCAGGTATTTTCTCCAAAGGATTGATTGTAGGATTCAGAGAAGAGACCTTTCATTTAATCTTTAAGTTATAACATTTTTCCACTTGGACTTTTGTTTTATTATATCATCTTGAAAGTACATCAAATATTTTCAGACAAAAAGAAAGATGGTATTTTAAAATCTTGATGATTAAATTTTTACTCTAAAATTAGTCCATATTATTCCAGAAGTACAGCTAATGAAGATTACACTATGTAGAGATTATTTTAGCAAGTCTTTTAGATCTCAAAAATGCTGTATCGATCAATCATACATATATTTATACTTTTAAAAATATCTATAACTTGCTATAAATAATATGTATAATGTGGCAAAGCTCAATTTGTTGATTTATTCATTCTCAGATGCTCACCGAGAGATGCTCATTTTTATTATTTGCTATTCAAAAATATCATATAGATTTTCTTATTTGAACTAAATCAGAGCTTCTTGAAAACTTGATCCCGAATGCTGATTGTTTTACCAAAATTGATAGGAAGATTAGGGAAACAGTGAGATGCAATAGCAAAAGAATTAAAAAAAAATAGAGCAAGGAGTCATCAAGACAATTCATTCATGATCTGTCTACAAGCACCGTCCCTGGCTCAGGAATAATCCAGAAGGTTCAGAACATTCCACACATGGAGTGATTACCACAACTGACCAAATGCCAACTTTGTTCAACACTCCATCATCAGAGTAAACTCTTATCATTTGTTAATTTTCAGGTATATATGCATTAAAATGTATCTATAAGTTTATTTGTAGCATTTCCAATGTAGAAAGACAAGTTAATGCTAGACTTATAAAGATACTCAGAATGAAACATTAGTAATAACTAATGAGAATTTTTTTTTTAAAAAAAGGTATTCAATGTATGTCAGAAAAACAACTGAAGACTGAGTCATTAGAAGAGAATCCCATCACCAATCAAGAACTATTGCTTCATAATCTGTGAATCAGGCAGTCGTATTTCTAGACATTATCTCTAGTAAATGTAAAATATTTAGATGGTTAGTTTAGAGAAGTGTTTACATCATTAAAAGTTAAACCATAGAAATTAATTTCAACAGCTTTCCATCAATTCTATTTTGAATCCTTGGATGGTTCCAATGCTAAGTACTTGAATGCTAACCCCAAATTGAAGATTTCAATCTCTGTAGAGGTCACTGGAAATCAGGGGTTGGCAACCTGTGACCCGTGGACCACCGAGTGACCCACTGAGAAAATTTTAGTGACCCAGTAAACAATTCTTAATTACGATAATTGGTAGATATTTTAGCCAATGGATTAAGGTGATTTACTCAGAAGGTCGGCAGTAGAGGGCGATTCCTGTGTCATGGCGCTTTCGATTTGGTGAAACAGCTTCTGCAGCTGACTGTCGGTGGCTGTCTTCTTTGAGAGGATCTGAAAAAATGAAAAGCAATATGTGTAGTTTAACTTGAATGAGACAGACTTCATTGGTCTTATCTGTGGATGAAAGTACTGACATAACTAATATTGCTAGGATTTCATTAGTTGCTCGTTATGGAGCTATTGATTCTCAAGCTATTCATGAAGAGTTTTTTGTACTTTCACCAATGGCAGGCACTACAAGAGGTAAGGCCATTTTAAAGAAAGATCATGAATTCATTAAATTCAAAAATGGAAATGTTTTTGATTTGAAGAAAAAAATATTTTTTGTCACAACTAATGGGGCTACAGCAATGTTAGGAAAGCATGCTGGCTTTGTAAACCTATTGCAGAGGTAACTTAGAAGACCACTACTTTCATTCCACTGTATACTTTATGAGGATAATTTATGTGCAAAAGTCTCCTCAAGACAGTTAAATTAAGTGATGTGAGTAGTGATTAAAATTACTAACACAATTATAGTTGTTCTGTCTTAAAGCACAGAAAATTTTAGAAGAAATTGAATGTGAATATATTGATTTATTAATGCTTACTGAAGTTCACTGGGTTAAGCAAAGGAAAGGTTCTAAATCACTTTGTGGAATGCACTAATGGAACTGAAAGATTTATGAGTGAAATCAGTGAAAGATTCCCTAAATTCAAAGATAAAAATTGGCTTCTTCAATTAAAATTCCTAGCAGATATTACTAATTATTTCAATGACTTAAATATGTGGTTACAGGGCAAGGAACAGACCATTCTCAAACTTTATGAAAAATGGAAAAGTTTTTGTTGTAAGATAGTTGTATTCCAAGGTGACCTAGTGAAACAAGCATTTAAATACTTTCTTTTAGTAAAAACTCATAAAGAAATTACAAATGCAGATATAGATATGCTTAAAATTTATATAGATGCCATTGAAACAGAATTTGAAATCTGATTTCATCACCTTAAAGCCCATGGTCCTATGTTTACTTTTATAATAAAGCCCAATGAACTGGAAGATGATGTGTTGAACCTGTAATATTTCAACTTCCTTGAAAAACTCTGGATATGGAATTAATTCACTTAAAAAACAGCAACATGGACAGACAAATCCAAGGCTTTAAGGAGACAACTTGAAATCACTGATGAAAACCACTTAAGCATGATAGCAACATGGCGGTCATCACTTTCTTCCAAGTTTTCTTTGATAAAGAAAGTTGGTTTTGCTTTACTATCAGCTTTGGGGTCCAGCTACTCATGTGAACAAGTATTTTCCCAAGTGAAATTCATTCTCGCTTCATCAAGAAACAGGTTGCCTAATGAAAATGCAGACTCATGTGTTCTTTTAAAAGCAAACAGTTATCACCAAATATCCCAAACTTTACAGGGATAATGAAACAGCATTAAGAAAGCCATTAATGGGCTGAGCCCCGGTGGTGTACTGGTTCTGTGCGGGACTGCGGCCCACTGGGATGGCGGTTCAATTCCAGCAGTGGGTCTGGGCCTCCTACTCCCACCACCGGAGAACAGTGATGCCAAAAAAAAAAAGAAAGAAAGAAAGCCATTAAAATTAGTAAATGTTCTTAATTAAATTGGGGTTCATTTTATTTACATGGTTTTTACTTTTACATGGTTTTACATGTTTATTTTACATGGTTTTACTTTTGGGGGGCATCACTGCCCTATGGTGGTCGTGGGAGCTACCCAGCTTTGCTCCCAGAGAGCTGCTCTGGATTTGAACAGCTTAGCCCATAGGCCGTATCAGGTACAGATATGAACTGAAAACAGGGAATCTGGGACAGGTGAAGAGCTGACGACCAGTGGTGAGAGTGGAGATACATGGAGGGTGGAGGAAAGGTGTGGTAGAAAGAGGGAACCAACCAGGGATCTACATATAACCCTCCTTGTGGGACAGAAAACAGAAAAGTTGGTGATGGGAGACGTTACGAAATATAAGACATGACAAAAGAAGAATTTATAAATTATCAAAGTCTCATAAGCGAGGGTGACAGGGAGGGACAGGAAAAAACGAGGAGCTGATACCAAGGACTCAAGTAGCAAGCAGATGTTTTGAGAATGATGGTGGCAACAAATGTACAAATGTGCTTGACACCTTGAATGGATGAATAGACTATGATGAGTTGAACAAGCCCCCAATAAAATGATTTAAGAAAATGAATTAAAGAGGAAGGCACTACACTACATTTTGAATGCCTAATTCAATCTTTTTTTTCCTTCCACCCTACTGCCTTGAATCTGTTTACTGAAAAAATCTTGGACTAGATAAGCAAATTAATTGTGGATTATGGTGATTGATTGATAGTTATATATACATATAGGATAAGTATATTCTTATATTTAAACAGATTGACACAGCTATAGTATTCTCTATTCCTTAAATATGTTTGCAAATATTCATCATTTTATCAGCAATAAGATGAGCTTTAACATGAACTGTATGAATATTACAGACTGAGTAAATATAGATCGATTAGAAACTTTCTAGACATTATCACTAGTAAATGAAAAAGATTTAGATGATCGGTTTTGAGAAATGTTTCTTCTTAGGCAATTTGGAAAATAAACCCATTAAAATTATCTCAGAAAATTGTTCTTGCTAATAATAGTGCAATGACAAGTGATATTTATCTTGATTTCATAGTTAATATTACTGAATATTACAAAAATAGAAGCACTGTAGCACAAGATTGAATTAATCATCTCATTGTATTCCAGAACATTTTATAACAATTATTTAACATCACCTCAAATTTTCACGTGCAATATTATATTATATAGCTATCTACTCCTTTTAACTTTTCATACTGGTGTCATATAAGCATTGATAATGAAGTGACAACAAAAATAATAGTTTTAAGGCTAATAAAAGTTGTGAAAAATTCCTACATAGAATTTTTTAAGTGTCAACCGGTTTTGTTCTGTCATTATAAATGTTCTGTCATTAGGAAACTTTTGGAACTCTGATCTTGTTTTGTGAGGATTTAAACTGAGAAGAAAACAATTTTGAAAATAGACTCCTTTTAAATGACAGGGTTAAATAGTTTTGAGACTCAATGTTAACAAAAAAATACCCTGAATTTTGTTAGACTTGCATTGTTCTGGAGAACTACCCCTTTGGGTTGCTGAGGCTATACATCAGTGTGGGAGCATCGCCTGACCTGTCTCCTCCTGAGAAGTCCATGGATTGGAACTCTTACCTTGCAGTCAGCAGCAAAGCATGTAAGACACTACCCTCCTTCCTGAAGGTAGAAATGAGACTCAAAGTGTCTGAAATTAGCCTACACAGGAGAAAATATCTCATAAAATTTACAACTTATATGTAGACACAAGAAATTATTAATTTTAGGTTAACAAAGGCATAGTTAGTTATATGATTATGTCAATAAAATACACATTTTGATCTATTTATATCACTTTTTCACCCACACGGACAAAATACCCTAATAAGTAGATCTTCATATCACTGTCATATTCATCTTATCCACTGAGACACAAATTCCATCATTATTTACATTCAAATTACATTAAAATAAGTTATTTTCATAAAACGATATTAATATCATGATCAAATACATGTAAATTAATAGAATATTCTGATAATAAAATGTGCACAACAAAGTATTCACCAATTCAACAATTTCTATAATTAAATATATCTTAAATATGTGCAATCATTTTCCTCTATTTTCTTTCCAATTATTACACCCCCTTTAACATAACCTCAGTGACATGCAAGCCCAAACCCTCCCTTTTCATTCTCGCTTATAGGTGTCACCCTCTAAAATCTTCTCTTGTAAAAGTGAAATCATAAAAAAATAAAAAAAATAAAATAAGTGAAATCATGCATTATTTGCCCTTTTGCAATGTTTGCTTCATTCAATTCAGCTTAAATAAAAGGGATTAATAGATGCTCCCTTTTATACAAGTAATATACATATGCAGGGGCAGTCTAGAGAGAATGATCAATCAATACAAAGTGAACAAGTGCTGTGGGGAAAAAGGGGCAAGCCGATGAAGTGTCAGAAGAACACAGCACAGAGAACCCTTAAGAGCGTCTGTCTGAGTGTTTTTATGTGGGGTCTGTGTGCAAGCTTATCATGCATTCCTTCAGTCAGAATTAGCGGTATCAGTCAATCGCACCCTCTGACGTATCCTAAACTTAAGAGAGAGCTGAGGTATAAGCAGCGCAAAGATCCCTGCTGCGGAGATTTTTCAGTTCTGCCAAACTCCTACATCGGCTTGGATTATGTCCAAAGATGGACCAGCGGACAATGTCGTCTAATAGAGCTGAAACAAAATCTGTTAGCCCCTTAATTATTCCATGATTATGTATTCTAGATTGGAGTGCAATTTGAGACAACATTGATGCTTTTTTTAAAAAGTGAGAACTATGTTTTTATCTGAAAATAATATTAATAGGTTAGATATAGATAAAGTCATATATTTTAGTAATAGCTTTCACATGTGCAACAATTATAAAAAGAGTAAAAATAGTAGGAATCCTGTGTGTTGTCTATAGGCTCTTTCACAAGATTTTGATTGGGTTGTTCATCATAATATGCATGAAAACGGGCACTCAGAATTGAAATCATCTTTTTTTTTTTCAGAAGAGAGATTCTCTCAGTTTTCTCACTAGCGATTTTTCTCTAGTGTTTAAGATAATGAGAATGTGCTCATATTCTGGTGGGTTTCATGTGTGAAAAATATTTCACATTTTGGAAGCAAAGCAACATTAAGGACTAAAGTTGAAGAACAAGGAAGTTTAGTTACAATTAAGATATATAGTAATGCAATAAGTATATCTGCACTCAGGAAGTAGGAAATCTCTTTGAAAACCACCACTTGCTGGTTTTATTGATGATTTTTTTCCCTCAGATTTTATGAAACTGTTGTCACAACAACACTCCTGAGAATACATATTGTGACTGCTGACAGCTAACCCCCCATTGCTGTCTTCCCAAAGCACATAGACATGTACTTAGAGGAACACCACCCACACTCCATCATCTTTTAAATAAGAGGTTGTTGACTGAATTTGTTTAACAAATATTAAACTATTTGTTTAATAGTTTTTCAATCCTTCACTATTTATTCACTTAAATCTAGTAATTTGCACAATGTTTCTAATAGGAACTGTTGCATTAACTTTCCAGTATTAATAAGCATTGAAAAAATGATGCATAAGCAAAAGCACAAAAATCTAAGCTCACTGCCCTCAAGTTGATTCAGATCCACAGTGACTCCACTATGGGGCAGTGTGCACCTGTGTGCTTCTGAGGCGACAGTCCAGCTGGTGATTCACTCTGTCCCAGAGCTCATTATTTTTAGTTCATGGGATATCATTTATTGTGCTATTGTTTTTATTATATTTCTTATAAAATACATCAAAGATGTCTATTTTTGTATAGAGTTTTAAAAGGAAATTTAATATCTAATAATTCTAGAGGTGTGATTGTGATATGTTACATCCTCTTTAAATAATCTTTGCTTTCATAAATAGATAAATTTATAATACCATGCAACTAGATACTGTTAAGGTACAATGTTCTCTAAGAATACAGAATGGTTCAAGTTAATGAGATTTAAGATTAAATAGAGTTGGCCATAAGCTGATCTTTATTGAACTTTATTGTGAAAGATAGAAGAGAGCTTTGTTCTGTCCTATCTCCGTAGATCCAGTACACATATACAGATTATGTAAATAATAATTTCTTCACATGATTATGAGGAATTCAATAGTAGATAACAATATGTGAGTGAATTATATTAGCAAAATGTTATTCAGAATAAAAGCAATAAACATGCTCATTGAGTAGCTATCAAAATACGAGTTGTTGTGGTTAAGTGCTATCAAGTCAGTTCTGACTGACAGTGACACCACACACAACAAGATGAAACACAGAGTGTTCCGGCTATCTCCTCATAACTGTCCCTGCTTGACTCCATTTCTGCAGTCATGGATCAGCTATCCTCAAGGACCTTCTTCTTTCCACTGGCCCTCTACTTCTTAGAGCATGGTGTTCTTCTTCAGATACTGGTCCCTCTGGACAACATGGCCCAAGTTATGTCAAAATTAGGGCACGGAAACATTAGTGTCTCTGTTGAGCATAAAGAAGATGTCAAAAAATTAATAAACTGCTTTCTAGAGAAATGCTTTTCTGAGCTATTTAGACAAAAATGTCTCAGGTGACAGGACTAATCTTTTACATAAACCTGTATCTACAGTGCCATGTATAGCATTTTTAATAAATTTGTGGTTAAATAATTTTAACATTGAAGGTTTGAATCTCTCTCTTTTAAATAAATCATTTTATTGGGGGCTCATATAACTCCCATCATGATCAATACATATGTCAATTGTATGCATACCACTAAAAATCATAACATTGCATGCTTACATCCCTGATATGATCACGGCCAACAAATTGGTGCATAAGCAAATGTAGTGAAGAAAGCTGATGGTGCCCAGTTTAGTTATCAAAAGATGTGGCGTCTGGTGCCTTAAAGGCTTGAAAGTAAATAAGCGGCCATCCAGCTCAGAAGCAACAAAACCCACATGGAAGAAGCACATCAGCCTGTGTGACCATGAGGTGTCAAAGCGATCTTGTGTCAGGCATCAAAGAACTAAAAATTGTATCATTATAAATGAGGGGGGGATACTGAGTGGGGACCCAAAGCCCATAAATAGGTGAAACAATACTCCCTCGCAGAGGTGTCAGGGGGGAGAGGAGCCAGTTAGGATACAGTGTGGCAACAATGAGGT
>PVJH01047370.1:0-11351 GCA_004026705.1 Nesogale talazaci
ACCCACTCACTCACTGGTCCCTACTCCTCCCTCCCTTCATACCCACTCAGTCACCCATTCCCCACTCCCTCAATCACCTCTCCCCCTTTCACCAGCATCACAGGGGCAGAAGACAACACAGAGAAAGTATGTCTGGGTTGGCCGACGCTCCAGAAATCACGCCCCCCAAGCACGACGGAGAGCAAACCCCAGTGAAGTGGGCGCTTGTCTGCAGGTGCCCTGGGGTCAGTCCGCCCTGTGGCAGCCCATGTCCATCAGGACAGAACATGCCCCATCCCCAAGCAGCCTCACAATTGTCATGTGTGAGCCCCCGTGCCCACCCATCTCCTTAAGGGCCTTCCTCCACTGTCCCAAGCAGGCCGCCTTCTCCAGAGCACGGCCTCTCCTGACAATGTGCCCAAAGTCCGTGATGTGCAGCCTGGCCATCTCTCAGTCCACAGCCTGTCCATCTTCGGTGCCCATCCCCTGGCTCCATGCACCCGTGGGCAGAGCTGGCCAGGGAAGGCGGGAGAGGAAGACCAGGGCTAGAGGGATACGGATGCAGACAGAGCTGGTGTCACCCCCTGGATGGCATGCTCACCCCGGGGCAGCTCGCGTGTCTTGCATAAAGAGGGGTTTAATATTTATGAGGTGATTGATTTCCGATGGGAGAGGGCCGGGTTTCTCTGCTGAGCGATATTCCTGTCTGTCTTGGTGTGCCTCTGCGTGACTGCAGCGCCTGCCCTTCCTCTGCACCCAGGGCGTCAGCTGGGCCTGCAGCTTGGTCTGAGCACCCAGCCCCCTCTCGCCTGCAGTGAGTCAGGACTCGGAGCTGGGAACGGCTGCGCCCTCCTGGGTCTGGGCAGCATGGACAGAACCATCGTGTCCCTGTGCTGGGCGGCAGTGGAGACCCAGTAGGTCTGCCCCCGGGGCTGGGTGGACTGTGTGGTCAGGGAGCTCTTTGCCACCTGACCAGCTCAGGAGCTGCGATGACCCATGATGACCCCCAGCGACCCTGCCGGCATCCAGGGCAGAGCCCAGAGCGCGGCACTGGATGCTGACTCTCGGGGAGGGGCCCGGGCTCCCACCACAAGTCAGCAGTTCACAAGCACCTTCTGTCCTGAGGGAGAGAGATGAGGCTCTCGACTGCCCTCAGGGGCTGCAGTCTCAGGAGCCCACAGGGGCAGTTCCAGCTGCTGCTGTCGAGGACCCCTGAGTCCGAATGGATCAGACCGCAGGGAGTTTGGATTTCGGGATTCCGGCCAGACGTACCTTAGAGCAAGGACGGGAGACTTGGTCTCCCAACACTCTGGACATGTGGTCAGGAGACCTGTCCCTGGAGAAGGACGTGGCGCATGAAAAGGGGAGGGGGAGGACAGAGAGGGTGGGTCCACACATGGCCGCCACCGTGGGCTCTAACACAGCAAAGACGATGAGGACAGAGAAACTCCCTCTCACCCACTCTGGACGGTGTCCTTGGAGAAGGACAGGGGAGGGGCCTCAGCGGTGGAAAAGAGGAAGAGTGGACGAGGTGATGGACCTAGTGGCTGCAGCCCCAGCTCAGGCTGGCACAGTTGCTGGGGTGGCACAGGATGTCCACCGTGAGTGGCCACAAAGGGCCAGACACTGCAGGCCTCAAGGTCCTCCCAGCACCCAAGGCTGCCCTCGGGGGTGGGTATTTTCAGACAAAGCCAGGGTCACTTTGGGGAAGAACAGCTCGGCCTCTCTCTGCCCGGATAGCTGGGGCCTCTCCCTTTGAGACGCTCTGCGTGCCCTCATCGCATCTGCCTGCTCCGGCACGAGGATGGGCCTCTGCCTCCGAGAGCCAGCACCAGGCGGGAGGAGCGAGGGGCTCAGCCATCCTGGGGGGCCGGGCATGGGGCTCCTGGCCCCGAGATAGACGAGGCTCTCTGCCACCCGAGGAGCACAACCTGGGAGATCCACAGGAGAGATCGGCCCTGTCCCCGAGGTCACTGTGCATGGGCTCACGGGACAGCAGGCGGGGAGGGGAGGGTCATGCTGATGCCAGCCACAGCGCCTGTGTCTGTGTGTCTATGTGTGTATGTGTCTGTGTGTATATATGTGTGTCTGTATGTGTGTATTTGTATGTGTGCATATGTATGTCTGTGTATATGTATGTGTCTGTGTGTATGTGTGCATATGTCTATGTCTATGTATGTCTGTGTATATGTATGTGTATGTGTACATATGTAGATGTCTTTGTGTGTATGTATGTCTGTGTTTCTGTGTATTTTTGTGTCTATATGTGTGCATATGTATGTTTCTGTGTCTGTATGTCTATGTATGTGTGTGTCCCTGTGTCTGTATGTGTGCATGTGTCTATCTATGTATGCATGTCTCTGTATATGCATATATGTTTCTGGGTATGTGTGTATATGTACATGGCATGTGTCTCTCTGTGCATTTGTGTGTTCATGTGTATATGTATGTCTCTGTGCATGTGTGAGCACACATGCATGTTCATGTACACACATCTGTGTATGTACACATGTGTGCATGCAGAGCTGGGCTCTCAGGTTCTGGAAGCAGGTTTCCAGGCCTGTCTTCTGTGGCTCTCCTGTGTGTGGCTGAGCGCAATCACCCCCTGCCCCCCAGTTGGGGACGAGGTAAAGGCTGCAGCAGGAGACCACTCCCCACAGAGCCTGCGCCAGGCTGGAGGAATGAGGGTGACATACACAGTGCAGTGCAGGGGTGCGGCCAGATGGGGGGAGGGGATGGAGGAGGAGGGGCCGCCTCAGCTCAGCTCCTTCCGAGAGCCACCTGCCCAGAACAAGGACCCGGATTTGGGGGCATGGGCAACTTTCCCATGAGACCTAGCTCACCTGCCTGGAGACCAGCTTCGTGGGAGGGACCCTGGGTCTGGGGAGGGCTTCCCACCGTCTTGATGATCCAGAGGCCCCAGGAATCGCCGGTGCTCAGGCCGCCTCCCCGGAAGCCCCCGCAGCCCTCCCCAGATGCCGCCTCTATTTTTATCCTGCTCGGAGGTTGGGGGGGGGGGGCGCACCACTGCTGCAACTTCCCCTTTCCGGGCTGAGTCCAGGCGGGGGTGGGGGAGCAGGCGCTGGGCCGTCCCACCCAGTCCTGAGCACTTTTCTGGGGGCTGGTTCCTCTGAGGACCAGTCAGCTGGCGCGGCTTCTAGAAAGTTCTAAAGCCTCACACCAAGCTTGGCGCTAAGTGGAGTCTCAGACAAGTGCAAATCCGATGCCTCGGAGACCCCGCTGTGGGGCCGTGTAGTGCGGGCTGACCAGCCTTACAAAGGGGGCAAGATTCCGCTTTCTGCTGCTGTCTGGGGCGGGCCACAGGCCACCTCCCTCCTGCTCCCTCTGAAACCGCTGGTGTCCCAGCTTCACTTTCCTGCCAGTGTCACCGTCGACCCCTGCCTGGGACGGACAAATGGATGGGGAGGGGCCTCAAACCTGTGGCCCGTCTCGCTCTCTCTTGAAGAGTCGTTCATGCTCTTCGTCCTGCACAGCGTGTCGCAGGACTCCGTGGAACCGCACACGTGTGAAGGGCGGGCGAGCTCATCACCTGCCGTCCCCACCGAGCCGCTCACCTCGAGGGCGATGCTCGAGGCCACCAGCCGCTGCCCTGGAGAGAGGGGAGGCTCGCGACTCCCGCCAAGAGTGACCGGCTCAGAAACAGCCCGGCCGCTCTGCCCGTCCTGCAGGGTGCCCGTGGGTGGGCACTGGCTCCAGGGCAGCCGCGGCTTCCTGTGTGTGTCGCTGCGCAGCCGTCTCACTGTGGTGGTGAAAGACGCCCCTCCCTCCCCTTCCTCGCCCCCTCCCCCCGCCCTTCCAGGCCCTCCTGTCAGCAGCTATGTCCCAGGCTGCGTCTACAGGCTCTGTGTCCAGCACGCTGCCCACCTGCTCTGGGGCACGGCAGCGGTGATCACCCAGCTCCACCAGGGCCTTGAATTCAGCTCTGACCCGACCAGGCCACGTTCCTCTGGCCAGGCTCTCCGGGGGGCTCTGTGGGTCGCCCCCCAGGGTGGGGGAGAGCGTCCATCTTGGAGGAGGCTGGTTTGCAGAGAAAGCTGGCGGGTCCTCATGGGGAGGTGGGGTGTCAAGGTTGTGGGAAGGTTGAGGGGTGGCCCCGACCGCTTCATAGTGCCTGTGCTGGGAGCATCACAACCCCACACACAGCAGGGCAGAGCGCTGCCCGGCCAGCACCATCCCCTGGAGGGGTTCTCGGCAAACTCGTAGATCTGTGTGATGTTGAAAGTTGCGGTTCAGCAGGACCTGCCCCGCTGTGACCCCTGTGCCCGAGAGAACGAGAGAGACCCCCCCCCCCCCATCGCCGCTGAGCGTGACCATCCAGCCTGCCCTGGGCCTCCCTCTGGGGTCACACTGGGAGTCAGCCCCGACCCGCCAGCACTTCATACGGCCCAGACTCCAAACCCACAACAACGTGACCACTCATGCCATCGTCACTGCGCCCTGTCCCTCAAGCAGCCCTGCAGCCCACCCTTCGTCGCCCGAGTCTGGGGGCTCCCCTGAAACATGCCCCCCATCCCTGTGACCCCGCTGCCGACTCTGCTGGCATGAAAAACCTAGTGGTTCAGCTCCAGTGTCCCCGGGACCCGACAGATGAGGGAGGGTGTGACAGGTCCGTGCACTTAACACATTCAGAAACTGCCCAGCCGCTGGCTCCCCAGTGCAGGCCCCTCATGCTGCCCACCCCCCCACCCCCCATCCATAGTCGGCAAGGTCACACAGGGTCAGCGGGGGAGGGGGGCTGATACAGACGGTGGAGGCCCTCGGTGGCCGAGCACAGTGTTGGGGAGGAAGGCCTGGAGACCCCCTTGCAGAGAATCCAGCCCGGTTGGCCCTGCCGGACACGTGTGTCCCCCCCACGCCCCAGGCACACCCAGGATGGCAACCAGCCCCGAGCCCTTGGTGGCAGAGCCCCCCTCCCATGCAAGAATCTGAGGATGGAGGGGGAGGGGAGGGGGAAGGTCCTGGCCACGCTATGGCACTTGCAGTGTCTCCCACGCCCGGGAGAGCCACACACGGAGTGAGGGTGTGGGGCGTGCGGGGTGACTACCATCGCTGGAAGGTGAAAGAGGGCCGGCAGGGTACCCTGGGAGATGAAGACATTCGTCTGCACATGGTATCAGGGGAGACCAGAGCCTGCCAGAGAAGGGCATCGTGGGGGCTGGGCAGTCAGAGGGACAGTGCACGAGGAGCAGGACCTGGGCGAGGTGGGCTGGCCCGGTGGCTGTGACCGTGGGCACGGGGAACAGTGGGGAGGGGGTGCAGGCCGTGCAGAGCCTCCCTCTGTTGTGCACGGGGGTCCCTGTGGGCCGGAGTTGAGGCCGAGACCTCTAACAGCAGCATGGGGGCTTCCTGGGATGGCCAGGGGGCCGTGCATGCCGCTGAGAGGGACCAGGAGACAGGCCTGGCCACCTTGCTGCTTCTGAAAAGCCCGGCGGCCCCCACTTCCTCTGGGGCGCTGGGTGGGGACCATCACCTCAAGGGCGGGAGGGAGGCTCGTCCACTGGAGAGACCCCGACACAGATGGGGTTAGGGGTGAAGACCCGCCCCGCCCCACCCCGTCTAGAGGTGCCAGCTTCAGAGAGGGATGGACTGAGCAGTCACCCGGGCACCACGGTTGGCAGGCTCCACGTCAGAGATGTCCCTGGGGGAGGCGGGGGCAGGCAGCAGGCAGCAGCCAGGGGTGCATTTGAGAGGAGGAAGTGGCACCCTGAGAGCTTCCTGCCTGTCTGCCCGCCGGCCGGAGAGGGACAGGACTGCGTCTGTGGTGATGGCGGCCGGACACCCACCACCCACCCACCCATCCACAGACTGCTCAGGAAGTGTCTGCCGTACCCCTTGGACAGTGGGAGAGGAGCGTGGTTGTGAAGGAGGCCAGGTGGCCGTTCTGGTCTGGCAGAAGCTGTCGGTCCCTGGTGACAGCCCTGGGTCACCCTGCAGGCCTGGACGGGACTCGCCCCGTGCACCATGTGCAGCCCTGGGTGCCCCGAGTGGTTTCCAGGGAAGGCGGGGGAGGGAGGAGGGCACAGCAGGAGACCTGGGCAGGAGGGGGCCTGGCGGAGGCCAGCAGGGACAGGAAGCAGAATGTGGGGCCGGGGGTGGGGGTTGTTGATGGCGAATGGATCTGCCCTGAAAACGGCCGCCCGCTTCCCTGTGAACAGTGAGAAAGAAAACCATCACCCAAGAAAGAGGCCTCCCCATGGACAACAGCCACCCAGGTGGGATCCTTAGGTAGGACCTCAGATGAGCTGGATCTCCAGATAAAAAGCAAACCAGCAACTTTGTAGCAGCAGAGGGCTTTACCCAGAAATCCAAGCAACAACACTTGGGAATCGAGCTGCTGTGGGTTCCAGGGCAGTTACCTAGCATCGGCAGGGAACTCCGCCAGCCCAACAGCAGAAAGACAGATGGCCCTACGGAAGACGGGTGGAGGAGCTGGATAGGCATGACCACCCCCCCCCCCCAAGATGCACAGAGGGACAGAACGCCATGAACAGATGTCCCGTGACCGCGATGTCACAAAGACCCCCAGGAGCGCGCACTTCACGGGGTCGGAGATGGTCAAGCAGCAGAGAAACCCACGCCGGCAGCAGCACCAGCTCTTGCCCACTTGGGGAAGGGGTGGAGTCTAGTGTGTCAATCGGCTCACAGCCAATGAGGCCTCGGTATGAGCGTGGCCTTCTCCTGAAAATTCTGGGAATTCCTGTCTTCTCCTCGGGATACACGCTCCCTGCAAGACATTCCTGTCGACAAGCCACATGGAGCTACACTGATGGGGCCAGAGCCCTGGGGCTGGAGGAGCCACGTGGAGACCCACATCAGTGCTGAGATGCTTCCACCACCACTGGATCCACCAGACTTCCCACCCACTGGCCCGTGACCTTCCTGCATGTGGCGGGCGGATTCCATGGCTATGTGAGTCTGAAGAGGAATTTATGATTGAACTTGCGGACTGGATCTGGACTGGGCTGGGCTGTTTTCCTAATGGACAATCGGTCTGACATAAAGCTCTCTCTCTCTCTCTCACACACACATGTTGAGTGTCTCTGGCCGACCGGGCCTCACACACAAACACACGGGGACTGCTGTGGAGGGGGCCATGGCCGGTGGGATTGCAAAAACGCATAATCGCTGTGGAGCAGGGCAGAGGGAGGTCCCTCAGGGGAGGGGGGCACAGAGTGACCACGGAGCACCAAAGCAAACCCACTGCCAATGTGCGCCCCCCACTCAGGGACCCCCTCGATGGTTCCCTGGGCTGTATCTCTGTACGGGAGTACCCAGCCCCCTTTCTCCCACGGAGCGGCTGCTGGGTTTGAGCCCTTGACATCATGGGGAGCCGACCCCATGACGCGAGTGCTCCTGTCCTGGGAACCCGACGGGGCCGCCCTCCTCCGTCCCACAGGGCTGCTCTGGGGGCGACGGGGCTTGGACTGCCCAAGAGCTTTATGGGGAACATCAGCTCCTTAAGATCAAGAGTTCCCACTCCCCAAAGACCGCACGACCAGCAGGCGGCTCATTTTCCCAGTCTGAGGCTGTGCGGTAAAGACCCCACTCTCCACCATGTTGGAACAAAGAAGCCTTTCCAGCTCGTTTCTAGGCATCGTGACCTTTAGCCGACTGCTGGGAAGTGCACCCATGCACATACTGTTACTTTGTATCCAGCTGCCTCCTGGAAGGCTCTAGGTGGGATTTCCTACTCCCCATGCTCCTTGGGGGGGGGGGTGTCTTCCTCTCATGCTTGACCTGTAGGCCTCCTGGGGGACCTTCAGAACTCCTGTGTGACACACCCCCCATTCTTAGGTGTGCATCCGAAAGACCTGGGACAGGGGCTCAGACAGAACTGAGATCACCGGGGAGGCCATCAGGAGGGGTGGTGGGGGGGTGCTGAACACAACTGCAGCCTGTCTGTCACACAAGCTGCCACAGGCCATAAAGAGGCGCCAGCTTGTGAAGCCGCATCCAGGGAAACCTCCCTCGAGGGGGACACCAGAGCAGGCCGAGGCACGTGAGGCTGGGTCCTCCAGGGCAGCAGAGCGGGGAAATGGTCTTTGTGATGACAGAGGCATCCATGGCAAGGGCATGAGTCACACGGGGGCAGAAGCAGGAAGCAGGCACATCCACGTCCAGCAGGCCCCGCCTCTGTGGCCGGACGCTCCGCTGTCAGCTTCTCCTGACACGTGGTGTCGTAGACACGCAGGAACGAACCCAGGAGCGAGTCCTAGGGGCGGGTGGGCAAGCAGCACGCAGGTCTTTGCTTCACAGTCCAAGAACCAGAGGTCGAGGCGCCAGAGGTGGGATCCAGACCAGCAACGGGCAAGCGAGCTTTCCCACAGCGTCCACTGATATGGGAAGCAGACTCTTGGAGGCGTTTCATTTCAGCACGTGACATCAGGGCTGTGGCCTGGGTACAGGTGTGGGGCCCACCCTGACCCTATTGAATTCTGTTAGGTGGCATGATGGGGTGGGGTAGGGGAGGAGCAGAGTCTTCACTGGCCCGTCACAATGACGACACCTCACTATGGCACGCAGACACTGCACGGAGATTCACGGTGGCTCGGGGCGGGCAGTGCTTGTGGCACAATTGCCGGGAGGAGCCACAAAGCCCACGTGGAAGAAGCACACCAGCCCACGTGATCGCGGGCGTCCACGGGATCCACCATCAGGCATCGGGAGACCCCAAACCGCCCTATGGTTTGCCAACGAGAGCGCTCCTTCTCCCCAAGCTGTTCGTGGAATGGGGACCCCCAGGCCCCCCAAGCAGCTCCGGGAGAGGCGTGTCCGGCCGGCCTGTGCACTGCCACGCTCTGTCTTTCTAATCGCCGCCTTCAAGCTGGAGCTCTCGGCGCGGTGGCCCTCGGCTGCTGAATCAGCTCCCACAGCCCAAACTCATAAAACCCCACTTAAAAAAGGTCCAATGGTTTTATTTTCCGACCATAAATATGAGATTTAATTAGCAGCCTGCTAATGAAGTTGCGCAGAAAGGCAGCATGGAGATGCGAGAGGGGGACTGGGACGTCCCACAGGCTGGGGCTGTGATGTTAGTTAACTCTTTCCTCTCTCCCCACCTGTTCTCCGCCCTTCCCCGCGGGGGGCCACACACTGGCCGTGGGCCAGGGCGAGTGGGCGGCGGGAGCAGCATCTGGCCGGGACGACGGCCCCTGTGCGAGCGGAGGCCTGGACTGGAGCTCTGATGTCCCCTCCCGGCCAGGAGGAAGCTCTGGTGAGCTGGGAGCCACTCCCAGGAACCCAACTTCAGGGCCCCGGTTCTGTCTTCTCCACACAGCCCTTGGTTCTCATGGAAAGCTGGGAGGTTCAGACCCACCAAGCCCTCCTTGGTAGCGTGCAGCCGGGGAAGCCTGCAGATCTGAATGGATTGATGGTGCAGGGTATAGACAGCAGGGACGGCGGTCATGCTGGGAGATGGGGGAGCTCTGAGCAGCTCCCCTACCAGATACCCTCACCGTGCACAGGGTTATAGCTCCCACATCACTTTGTGTGTGTGTGTGTGGGGGGGGGGGTAGGATTCAACCCCTCAAGTGTCCGTAGAAGGGGCCTTCTGACAGTTGGTGGACAAATAGCTGAAAAACTCAGACAGACAGACTTGCTGCCATGGAGCCCCTTCCAGCTCTGCACGACCCCTGAGGGCCGGAGGGCTGGAGGGCCGGCTGTGGGCTTCTGAGCCTCCTCTTTCTCCTGCAGGACAGTGGGCAGATTCAGACGGCTGACCTTGCCCTCAGCAGCCTGTTCCATCACCCACGGTGCCCCCAGGGCCTGGAGTCCCCCACTAACTTTCTGAAGACACCCCCCCCCACCTCGGGGAGCAGGTGTGTAAACCAGCCGACCTGTGGCCAGGCTCCAGGAGCCCGCGGAACCGTGATGGTGACGCCGGGCTGTCTCTCGAGGACACGTGCTGTAACAAGCACCACGAGGAAGCCTGGCCTGAGGCAGCCTGGGCCAGCCTGGGGCACGGAGACATGAAGTTGCCCAGGCTGCTGGAGAAATGACCCCCGTGGACAAACTGGCCTTGCGGGGCACCCCTGGCCCCAGGATCTGCAGAGCTGCAGCAGTAGAAGGCTGGCCGTCTGCACTGGCCGAGAGAGCCAGCCCGTGCTCCACACGGGAGTCGTGGCTTCATTGACAGGCTGGGCACACGCAACCACGTTCTCGAGAAAGGTTTATGGCTCGAGGTAATAGGGTCTTGGAGGGTACGGACTCTCTTGCTATTTTTCTTTCTCCTGTTTTTATTGCTGAAACGAATTGCCATTCCGCTGGCATTGGGGTCTGGGCTCCCGACCAAGTCGACGGAACACATGTTTTGGCTCCGGAATGGCCTGGGGGGGCCCGGCAGGAAAGGTTAGGGTCCCTGCTGAGTCCTGCCTTCCCCCTAGCTGCAGGGAGGCAGTCAGCGCCCAGGGCTATCCCACCTCAGGACAACACGGGCTTGTCACAGATGGCCCTGCATTGTGTGTGTCCCAGCCACAGAGCCTCAGGGTAGGGTTTGAGCCCTGCCTGGGGTCACTGGGGGTTTCTGGAACAGCCCCAGCAGCCTAACAGGGCCTGTGCCCTCAGAGCTGGAATTCAAACTTATCTGCAGCCTAAGTTTGACAACAGACACAGACTGCTGCCCCTCCTGAACCCCCCTTTTACCAGCCCCCAGGACCACCAGGCCCTCGCTTTGATGCAGACAAGGCCCTTCCTGGCTGACACCTGCCCCATGATTCCCATTTCCAACCTGGGCTCCAGAAACGCACTTCACCAGCATGCAGTGGATCCAGGCAGCCCTGAGGGCAGAGGGCAACGGCCCCTGTGGGTTTCCGAGACCGCTTCTCGGTCCCGGAGCAGAGAGGCCGGTCTTTCTCCGTGGAGGGGCCAGTACTCGGCCACCAGACACCCCACCTTCTTCTGAGAATCCAAGCCCTATGGGACCCAGGGGCTGTGGGCTGCATTCAGGACGGACTGAAACGCAGGGTGGCTGTGCGGGTCCACTCCCCGACTGCATAGACGCTGAAGCCCTAGCTCCACCCTGTGCAGCAGCGGGTCAAGCAGAGGTCTGCTCACCCACAGGTGGGTGGTTCAAACCCACTCCCTGCTCCCGGGGAGGCACGGGATGGACAGACTCGGAATCCCACAGGTTAGTCCTACCCCATCCTCTCGGCCGCAGGGCAACACGGCGACACCCAGCAGTGGGTGTGGGTCTGGCATCTGCAGACACCTCCACGGGGGAGCGGCAAATGCACCTTTCTGTCCAAGAAAACACAAACCTGCCGCCAGCTGCCCACCATCCACCATGCCCAGGCCTGGAGGGACCTCTCTGGAGCTTCTCGGGGTCACTCTGGACCCGGATCTGTCCAGACGCA
>PVJH01047371.1:0-11344 GCA_004026705.1 Nesogale talazaci
CCACCCTCTCCCCCCAACAGTCCCCTGCTGCCTGCCCCAAGCTGGCCTCAGCTGGCGCCAATTGGGGTGGGGGGCGACAACTTAGTCTTTTTTGGCCATCTTTCCCCCTCTCTTTTCTCCCACTACTCATCCCTGCTGACCCTCTGACCCTGAGCTGTCCCTCGTCTGCATCCCCTCTTCCTCCTTCCCCCCCCCCCCCAACCGGTTTCTCTGTCAGGTGTGAGTGGGCGTTTGTCATTGTGCTCTCCTTCCACGTCCAAGATCCCCTGAAGATTTTTGCACCGGTCCCCTGATTTTGGCTTTCCTCTTATTACTTTTGGACAGGTAGGCGACAGGGGGAAGGGGGTGGGGGCACAAAGACTACCTCCTTGGCCTTCCACGCCCCAAGGGTCTCTCGAGCTCAGGGACCGCTCTGGGTCGCCCTGTCGAGCCAGAAGTTGCCGTGTTTCCTGGGAATGCTCTCCCCAGACACCGAACCGGACAGCTGCACCGGGGTCCTAAAGACTAGGGCCAAAGTCCACGCAGCTGGTCTCTGCTGCCGCCAGGAGCGTTGATCCCTGGACTACCTGCGACTGTCGACTGTCTGGAGCTCTAAACCAATGTGGCTGTCACTTCCGAGGCCGCCGACCCCCAGCATGCAGTGTCCCTCGACCGGAGTTGAATGGGAAGAGGCCGGGTGGCGACGGGAAGCAGGACCTGCCGCTGTCCCACCGCAGCACCCGGGTTATTAATGGGTCTGGCGGAGCCGTGGAGTCTGCGCCCTGACCCGAGGGACGCGCCCTAGGCGCCCGCCCGCGTGACCTGACCCCCACCCCACCCCACCCCCTCCCAGCCTTCTCCGGCAGCAGCGGCGCCCAGCCCGTGGAAGCCCAGCGAACAGGTCCTAACGCGGACCAGACTTGATTGGCAGGGCCAATGAGAGCCCAGCACTGAAGTGTGAGCGCCAGCAGGGCGGAGGATTGCCGCTGGGGGCTCGGAGCACCTGCTCCCTGCCTGGGTCGTGGCCGGCCTGGTGGATCAGCCGGGGGGAGGGGGGTGTGTGCCCTAGCGGTGTCCAGACAGCCGAAATGCTTGGAGGACTTAGGACTAAGTGTCTGCAAGTTACGCGACAAAGAAACATCAAATCGTAACCCAACATGGCGAATGAAACAAGAGAAAATAGGAGAATCCAGGCCCCAGCCAGCCGAACCTACCGCTCCTCCTGCTACCCTCTCCAAGAGAGCAGCAGCGACGAATGCCGCAGAGACCTGCCCGGAGCAGCAGCTTCTGGGAGGTGTCCACGGGAACTCAGGTGAAAAGCAACAGCTTGTTTCCGTCAGTTCTAAAGTATCCAGCTTCCAGCCCTCCCTCACACCAAAGACAAGCTCTCTAAAAAGTGTGTCGGGCTCTATTTTTGAGCCAGGCCCAGAGTGTTCTCACCCTTGTGCAAGTTAACCTCCTCCCTCTCACGCTTCTGATGTTGAAGGTGCGAGCACGCGCGCATGCACGCACGCACCCACAAAGGGAAGACCAGACGTGGGGAGGCATGGAAAGAGTCCGCCAGGTGTGGAAAAAGTCATGGAAAGAATTCAGTTATCAAGTGACGATGGAGTCAGAGCTAACTTAATTAAGGTGAATGTGTTGTGCTAGCCACCTGTCTCGTTCGAAACTCCTACCACATTATCGAATTATCAGGATTTTCATTTTGCAGATGAGCCCATTGAGGTTTCGAGAGTATCGTAACTTGGCAAAGGAACAGATCAAGAAAGTGGCAGAGAAAAGGATTCGCAAGGTCTCCAACCTCGAGCTCCGGAGAGAATGATGAACTCTCAGAGGCTTTTACATCCAAACTCAGTCAACTGAATTGCACTATTTGACTATTTTGTCGTTACAAAAAAGTGCTGCAGTATGGTTCATTTGAGAAAGCTGAAATGCTTTGAGGACTTATGACTAAGTGTCTATAAGTCATGCTTTACGGACTATAGTAATGACTGTCTATATGAGAACACCCTACCACTCTTAGGCCTAGGGAGGTTAAAATACGAGAATGAATGTGAAAGTAAATAGCTAATGTTCATAAATTTATATGTTAATGCCTAAGATCAAAAATGCCTTTTGACACCTTGGCAAAAAAAATAGCTTAAAATAAATGACAATAAGTAAAGGCAATAAGCCATGAGAATAAAAATAGATGACCTCAGGGAGTTGCTTCACTGGTTCTCCCTTTCTGATTCACTGAATGAAACAAATGTGGAGGTGCACGCATATGAGTATTCACTCCCAGAGAGCCAAAGATGTCCATGTCTAACATACACCTCCACAACATGTAACATCACACAACTACATCAGTCCTCACATCAGGGCAGAAGTCCCAGCTTTCCCACCGCTCCCACAGACAGATGAGAAAGGCACTTCCAGGATTTGTAATGTGTGCTCATAAAACCATGGTTGAAACCATGAAAACCTTTCTCAAAGAAGTTCTCTGAACCGCTCTTCAACTTATCAAGTTTTCTTTGTTTCCACTAAGTGTTGAAAAATGTAAGTAGCATATTGCTGACTGAAAAACTGAGCTTGCCCCATTAGCTAGAAGTCTGTTAGGTCCACAGCAAAGCAAGCAAGGCGCGTCAACTTCAATTAGTCCATCCAACACAAGTCTTCTTAATTTGTAAAGCACTTCAAGCTCTATGCAAATGATCTGCCAGAAGAGCTGACCCGTTGCCATCAAACTGCATGTTATATTTTAATGCTATTGTTTTATAACATTCAAAACCTCAGGAACAGAAAGCATTTGGCTTCTGACTAATGGCTTCAGGGCCCCGGAGGAGCTTTCAGTGTTTAAAACAAATAACTTATTACTTGAGGTTTACAAATAGGAAGTCAGTGGACAAACACTCTGACCCTGTTCTCTGGCCACTGAGCCTTAAATACCTTCATGAAAAGGTTTGAAGGAGAAGTGGGCTAGGTGCCCAAATGACACATGTAAATTATATAAAGTATATGTATTTCCCTCATACCAAACAAACCGATACACAGTTATGATTCTATTTGTATTCATAAAGGGGGCACAAATAAATGTTCCTTCCTTCTCTTAAAATCAGGAAAAGAGTTTGGGTACAAGTTCATAAAGAAGTTTCTGTATCTGTGAGAACTATTTTCATAGTCCCCAAGCAAGAGCTTTGAAAGGAAATATCAGAGATCACTGGTGCTTTTCTTTCAAGGATAGATCTGTTCATTCTGGGGAGAGTGGGGAGGGGCAGATAAGGAGGAGATACCATTGAGTTACAGAACTATTCATTTACTGACTTCAGAAGATCAGGCCTAGGGGCAGAGAGGAGCTGACTCTCACTCTCCAACTTACAACCTTTTGTTTTGTATGAAGGTTTTACAGTGCATGCATTTGCATGTGCTTGTACTACTTTTGTCCTCTAAAGTGTATGTATTTTATGCTAAAGAAGCCCATGGCTTTTCTGCCCAAGGATTTCACTTCTTCTAGCAAGGGGCAATAGCAAAGGCTCCAAGGCTTTGGCTGTCTGGGGAGGCCCACAGGCGCTTGTGAATGCCACCCAGAAGAGCCCTAGCCCCGGCCCTCCCTGCAAGGGAACCCAGCTTCCTTCGGCCCTGCAGCAGTACCCCCTGGCTCGAGCTGTGAAGGGTTGTAAATCCTCCGTGACCGCCGCCCAGGTCGAGGCCTTCAGTCCCCCTGGCCGAGCCCGGCGAGGCCTGCACTCATCGATCCTCGCCTGCGAGGTGGCCCCAGGGGTGTAGCCCACTGGCAGCCCCCACCTCCCTACCCTTCTCATGTGCCCCGGGCGCTGCCGGTGGCCACAGGGTCGCGGTGGGAGGGGTGAGGGGTGGGGGGAGGACGGAAGGCGGGGAGGGAGGGTCGCAGCCGTGCAGACACCGCGGAGGTCCGCGGAGCCAGCCGTCCGGAAACCTCCAGGCTGCGGGTTCGAGCCCCCAGGGCTCTAGCCTGCGTCCTGCTTCCCGGGCCCGGACCCGATGGGACGGGAGTGGGCTGCGCTGGCCTAGCCGGCAGGAAGCTCCCGCACTGAGGCTGCCTTTGGCAGGCCGCTCGCGCTTCCAGTCCGGCCCAGAGGCTCTCTTCCAAGACCAGGTGCGCCCCCCGCCACCCCTCGCTGGAGTGCTCTTGGCGCCCCGCCTTTCTCGCCCTCCACGGCACCGAGCAGGCCAGGGCCAGCGGCAGATCCCGAGTCTGGGTGGATGACTCCAGCCCCCAGGAAGGGGAGCAGATCGAGGGGGCGCCCCGCGGGGCGGCGCAACTCGCGGGGCCCGGGGCGGGCGGCTCAGCAGGAGTTTTGGGCTCGGCGCTCAGCGCCAAACTGGCCCGGCGCGCTCCGCGGGCCGGTTGGGCCCTGCAAGCAATAGGGAGAAACAAAAGGAAGAGGGGGAAAGGAGGGAGGGGAGAATCGTGGAGTTTATTTGTCTCCCGATGGCTGTATTAATAAATTAAATGGGGGCTGCGGGAGGGGAGGACGAGAGACTCTTGTGTGGAGATAAACCTCGCCGGCCCCGGCCCGGGCCAGGCCGCCATATACAATGCGGAGATGATGAATAGGAGCCGCGAGAGGAGATCGAAGCGGGCCTGGGCTGGCTCCACTCTCTCCTACAAAACTATAGGGCAATTAATTGTGGCTTGTCCCCTCATCCTTCATCTCCTGGTGGCACATATCGATGGAGATTACTGCTGATGGACCATTTTATCACCTTAAATAAACAGTCGCCACCTCTTCTAAACTCAATCTAATATATGGCTGTATGTTCAGTTTCAGGGCGCTAGATAACGAATGATGTAAAATAGCTAAATCATGTGTGTTACGGAGCGGGGCTGGGCATACACATATAAAAAGAGAGAAAGAAAAATAGAACAACACAAAAGCCCCCACACTGACACTGACATCGGTTGATGCCTCTCTCCCACATGGTTCAGGTCCGAAATCTAACTCGATGACAAGCCATTGACCTGGGGCGTCTGAGGGGTCTGGGGTGGGGTGGGGGTGGGGGGGTGGAAAGAGGCAGCCACTGTGCCTCAGAGGCAGAGGGAGCCTGCTTCCTGGACACTGGGCTCAGGGCTCCAGAATAACTCCACAATTTCAACGGAGTGGAGGCAAATTGGGGAAAGAAAGGAATTTACTCTCCTGTCCTTGAGTTGTTTTCTGTACTTTCTCCTCAATGGGACAAATGAAAGCCTCTTGCAGAGAGGACAAACTAAGGCTGGGTCCAAATGTCCTTCTCTTTTCAGGCCCTCACCGCCCCCTCCCCCCCCCCCCAAGCCAAATTTGCCAGCAGGAGGCAGGCCAGTGCCATTCCCAGGGCTGCCCCCTGTATTACTACAGGAGTCCTTCAATCCAAAAGGGACTGAGAAAGGCCCCCACTTGGTGAAGTTGCAGAGTGGTTCGATTTTTCAGGTAACCATGGAGTGGGGTTTAGTTCTTTCCCTTTCCAACAGGAAAGTCAAGTGCATGCATGCCTATCTCTCACATATACACACAGTATGAAAAACTAATTGCATCGTGTACAGGACCTGTGATTAAAACCAGGCCACCTTCCAAAGGGTGGAGACCTCAGACAACACCCTGGTTCTGGTTCTGGTGCACAGAAACCATGGCCAGGCCACTGCAACCCAGCCTGAGTGCATCAGTGGTCAAAGAGAACTCAGCAGCCAGTGAGGACAGCAATTCAAGAAGAATCCTCCCCCCTTATATAACACAAATAACATCTTTGACTTTAGAGAAGGAAGAAGCGGCAGCTAAGTAGTTGAAGCTTCAGGGTAAAGTCTCTTGCACTCACAGATTCCTCTGATACGAATTAGGTAGCAGACAGCAATTAGAAAAGCCTCCCCCTCTGCCCCTCCGCCCAGCTAGTTGTCCCCTTGTACTGTTTTAAAACCTTTTGCATTTTTGTGTGAAAGAGTGCTACTTCAATCTGGCATTTGCCATAGATACCAACAAAGTTTCTAGGTGATAAGAGTGTTTCTGGTTCCTTTGGGTTTTTTTTTTTTTTTCCTTTAACAGAGCAATGACATCATGAATTGCTGGTCACAGGCAAATTGTGCTCGCTGATGGAAAAGGCGATTTTCTTTGCCTTGTAAGAAAAAGGAAAGTTATTTAATATTTCCTTTTAAAATACAGTGTAACAAGATGAAGCAATACTGAGAGGTCCTAGCAGAATGTCTTCAGCCAGTACTCACTCACAAAGGATGAAAGGGAACACTAGGAAAATCAATGCATCGTAAATTAATAGGCGCCTCTCCCCACTCCTCTCCTCTTCAGTCAGCTCCCACCCCAGGATGAGGAAAAGCTTCTGTTTTCCTGGTCTTTCAAGAAAAAAGCATACCAACTTTTCCAGCAAAGGGAGAGAAAGCATTTCTCAGCCTTTGTATTTCTGGTTGGCTTTAGACACCTATTTGGGTTCATCTCAATCACTTTTCATCTCATTTTTCACAAATGATTTCAATGGTTTTCACAAATGGTTTCAAATGTGTGCTTCTGGTTTGGGGTTGCTAGAGGAAGTCCTAACACCAGAAGAGAGAGACCTCACCTCTCAGCATTATCAGGGCTACCTCAGCTTTTCAATTTCTTCTCAATTGCCATTTCGTTAGCAAGCGAGGGGTGCCTCTAATAGGATCATCAGATTTCCTTTCTCTTTTCTGTCCCTCCTGCACTTTACACCTTGAAACAGCCCAGTCCCCCTCAGAATGAGCTGTCAGAAGATGAACACCATAGGAACAATTTAAATAGCACCACAATTCACTTCCTCCAATCAAAGGGAAAAATTACTTAGCCGATCACAGGGTTGATGAACATGTATTCATTAAGAATTTATCCCAATTCCTCCACTGACTAACCAAGGGGTCTCTCTTTGTGAAAATACATCAAATCTCTAGACTGCACTGAAACAGGAAGTACAGGACACCTCCAGGGCTTTGGGGTGCACTGCCCTGGTCTTTGCCACTTTTCATTTAATTCCAAAGAGAAACCATAAGCTTGATGTAGCTCCCCATTCCTTCTCGGCTAAACGGTAAACTTCGTGATTAGAAATGCCTGTTGTCAAGCATGTCTTTTTAAATTTTTCACATCTGAAAAGAGCTGCTTTGAAAAGCAATGCGTACAAGTAATCCCATTCAATAATTTTTGAAGTCTATTCAAATAACAAATTTTTATATGATTTTTCCTAAACTATAGCAAAAAGTAGTGTTGAACATCTCGTTTTTAACCGGGGCATTGCCGTCAGGTTGGAGAACGGGAAAAGTAGATGCAACTATTCTTTTAGTTGGTAATGATTCCCCCTCCCCCCACCCCCACCAGAGTTATCTTCAACAATCACAGGAAGATTAATGTACCAGGCTGATAAAAAGATATCTGGTGAAATCTTCATCAATGAAACTCTGGGAAAACCTTCAAGGAACTCTCACTTGAAGTTCTCTGGCTTCTACAACGAATTAAGTAGTTCATGGGAGAAGAGGAGAGGGAGGTGTTCGCCAAGAAGCAACTTCTTCGAAATAGAATAGTACATAGATAAACTGTTCTACACTCCTAAAGCAGCTAGAGAGAGAAAGCAGTGGACTACAGGTTGACTGTTCAAATCTTGTATTTCTTTCAAACGGACTCTTAACCCCTTTTAATACTGTTTCCAGGGAAGGCATATTTAGCGTTTTTTCATATTCCCAAACATTTGGTATAAACATACCGCAACTTCTGAAATCATCAAAAGTAACCGATCTAAAGCAGTGCCGCTGTGGGTTTTCCTTTCGTGTTTCTTTAAACCTGACAAACGCAGCTGCGTCTGTGACGAGCGCGTGAAAATAATACAGGCATCAAAGTAAACGGTCCTGAAGCTTAAATAGGCACTTGCCCCTTACTTGGGAGATGGGGAGTAGTAAACTACTGTTCCTAAATTACTGTGCCAAACAGGGGGACTGATTGAAATGGTCCGCACGGCCCGGAGCTTGCAGGGTTCCACAAGTCCAGAAGTCAGCGATTTTCTGTGCTTAAACAAGGGATACCTTTTCTTCCCTACCTTTCCAAAGAAATACACCCTAGAATCCTGAGGGCCCAAAGAGAGGGGCAGACCCATTGGCATCGCAGAGAGAGCGCTCCGGGCAGCCAGTCGCTCCGGGTCTGGCTCTGATCAACTCAGAGGCCAGAAACAGAGCCCGCGCCGTCGTGTACCCGAGGCTGGGTGGGGAGAAGCGTCAACCAACCCCGAGCCGCCAGGTTCCAGCGACAGGGTGCGGGGCTGTAAACCCCGGTTCGTGGGCAACTCAAGTTCCCAACGAAGAGTTCCCCGCCAGCTACCACCGGCCACCGCGTCCATTCTCCTTCCTTCTCGAACCAGGACAACTTTGGAAGCCAAGGGCCCGCAGCCTGGCAGAGCATGCCAGGCCCGATCGCCCCGACCCGCCGCCCTGGCCGGCGCCCTCCAGCGCCCGCGCCCCGGGACGCAGCACGCCTGTCCCGGCTACGTACGGTTGTTGGGGTCGCTGGTGTGCTGGTTAAGAGGGATGATCTCCATGCGCTGCTGCCCGTACAGGTAATAGTCCAGCTCCTCCGCGCTGCAGCGAAAGCGCGGGGCGCCCCGGCCCTCGCCGCCGCCGCATTTGGCTGGCGCGGGACCCGAAGTGGCGCCCAGGCACAGGTCCTTAGGGGGCAGGGGCTCGGCCGCGACGGCGGCCAGGGGCGCGAACACAGGCAGCTGCGCCACGGGCAGGGCCGAGAGCCCGGCCAGCGCGGCGGCGGCGGCGGCGGCGGCGGCACAGGAGGAGGCGGCGGCGGCCGAGGCGGAGGTCGAGGCCGGCGTGGAGGAGGCGGACGACAGCGGCGAGGGTCGCGGGCGCAGGCTGTCGGGAGGGGGCTCGGTGCGCTCGGCGGGCGGCGGCGGCGGCTGCAGGGGCTGCGGCGCGCCCAAGGGGCCCGCGACGCTGCCGCCCTTAAGCGGGCCGCCGCCGCCGCCGCTGTGCGGGAAGAGTTGCTGCCAGTGCTGCAGGTAGGCTGGGTCCACTTTCAGGAAGGCCGAGCCGCCGGGGTCGCCGGGCTTCAGCATGTCCGACGCCTCGAGCTGGAGGCAGAGGGCGGGCAGGAGGGCGCGCGTGAGCCGGGCCAGGGCTGGGCGGCCGCCGGGACCCGGGAGCCAGGGCCCCAACCCCGCGCCCCTTCCAGCGGCCGGCCGGCCCCGCGACTCCCTCCAACTCCGCGGCGCGCAAAGTTTTCTCCGGAGCCCCGGCGCCGCGCGAGGGAGCAGCGGGCACGGCGCCCTGTCCCGGAGCCCGCCGCGCTCAGCTCCCGCCCCGCGCGCCGGCGGCCCGACCCTAGACCACCTCCCGCCCGGCCTCGGCCCCTGGACCAGTCCCTGCCCGGAGCCCGCGCCCCGGCCGTCCCCAGCCGGAGTGGCGCAGCCGCCCGAGCCGCCCGGGCCTCTGGCGCCAGAAGGCGGGCTGGTCTCTCCTCCCGCCCCCCGCGCCCCGCCCGGGCCCCGGACTCGGGGTCCCCCGCCGGACAAACCTGGCGCCACCTGGGCACGCGGAGCCGCTGGCCGAGCCGGCCAGCGCGCGGGCGAGGGGCGCCCGGACTGCGCTACATGCCCCTGCGCAGAGCCGGGGGCGAGTCGGAGCTCTCCGGCCGCCTGGGGGCCGCGAGCTGGGGGACGCGGCGCTGGGTATGAGCGCTAGGGGGGCTGGGCCGAGGCCGCCGGAGCGCGGGAGTAACCGAGCGCCGGACCGAGCCGCCCGGGCTGCTGCGCTGGGCCGCCGCGTCCGGGTTCCTCCACTCCACGCTCTGGCAGCCTCTGGGCTGGACACGTGGGTTTTACGACAGCACCAGATACAAGTGTGTGTGTGTGTGTGTGTGTGTGTGTGTGTGTGTGTGTGTGTAGAGAGAGAGAGAGAGAGGGAGAGGCAGAGGGAGAGGGAGAGGGGGGAGAGAGAGAGAGAGAGAGAGAGAGAGAGAGAGAGAGAAAGTGGGGGAGGGAGGTGGGGAGGCATGCAAGAAGAGCCCCGGGGAGGGGAGGAGAGCGAAAGGGAAGTTCTAACTCGGCTGGCTCCGCGTTCTGCCCGCGCCTCGCGCGCACAAATACCTCTTGCAGCCCCCTAAACCCCAACTTGCCGCCCCACCCCCCCGCCTTGCCCTGACGTCTGATGCCGGCTTGCTGGCTTTCTCCCCTGGACTTGTCTTTTCTAGGTGCCCGCTCGGCGTCCTAACCGTGAAAGCGGAGGAAGCGCAATCCCTGGAAACCATCGCTGCCCGCGAGTCGGCGCGCGGCCGGGCGGGCGGCTCGCGTTCCCGGGCGGAGGTTGCGCTCCTGCCCTGCTCCGTGTTCCTGGGTGCCAGAAGGAGCTCACCCGCCGCGCCATCTCCCACCATAAAAGCTTCCCGAGAGAAAAGTCGGGGTGGGGCAGGTGGGGTGCGGCCGGGAGAGTGGCTTTGCCTAGCTGTGAGCCGTGGGACCAGGGGGCTCCCGAGGGCGGCGAGTCCCGGTGGGATCTAGCCTGGCCGCGGGACTGGGAGGCGGCCGCGATGCCGTCTGCACCCCGCCTAGCGCTCAGCGAGCCCCGCACGTTGTGTTCTTGAGGACCTGCTCCCTCTCCTGTTGGCACTTGGTGGCAAGATTGCTTCCACACATGGGCCAGGCCCTGCGCCGACCCGGGTTGAGCCGCGTGCAAATCTTAAGCCCCCCCCAATGTCCGACGTGTAGCTATTGATCTCCCCCAACCCCAGAGGAGACTTCGGATCGCCACTGGGTGCATGGCTTACACAACCACAAACTGGTCTCCAGCTCTGCCCGGGATGCATAGGAGAGTAGCGGGCGAGGCAAGGTGAATGAAAGTGACCGACGGCTCTGCCGCATTCCAGTCAGGCACTCCAAGGAGAAGAAATGGTATATCTTTTCCCCAGTAATTCAGCTGATGTGGCCCGTGCCGTTCTGAATAAGTAAGAGCCTGATCTCACTGTTTTTCTTTTGGGCTCCTCGCCACTCATCTTATCTAAGTCCAGGAAGTGGACTGCATAGATTGTAACCCGGCCTCGCGCAGGCTGCCTTGGTGCTGGCTGCAACAGAGATGGACGGAAAAATGTTTGATCCTTGTCAAGGGCTATCCATCATCCCTAGACAGATGGACAGCACCTAAGTTGAACGCACACCCCACCAGGGAAAGCCCACGGTACCGTGGACCCCGAGGCCAAGTAAGAGGTCTCTGTGGGCATTGAGCCACCCCATACTTCAAGTATGAAGTTCCCGGCCCATCGCAATTCATCTGCTAGCAGACTTTCCTATGGGTGTTGGGCTTTTTAGGAGAGGCAAGCTCACCATTCCACTCTCTCCTGGCCCATGACTGAGAAAGGGAGGACTTCTC
>PVJH01047372.1:0-11350 GCA_004026705.1 Nesogale talazaci
GTCATATGTGATACTTTAGAGAGAAAGAATCCTCTCCTCATTTCAAGTATTTAGCCTGGAAAATGCCTTCTCTAAGTGAAAGGAAAATACTTTACTCCAAATAAAATCCAGATTTTAAAAATCGATTTGGGATTCTATTTTGAGAGTGGAAGTTGGGTTCTTAGTTGAGAGAACCTATAGGGTAAGAAAGAAATTTAGGAGGATGAGTACATCAAGGTATACGTGCTGTGCAAACATCTCCCTTGCCACTGAATCCAGGCTGACTCATCAGAAGCTGGAGGGCACAGTAGAACCGCCTTGTAGGAAAGCCAGTGCTGTAAAACTTCGTAGAGAAAGACTGCCACTTCCTTCTCCCATAGAGTGAATATCTCTGTTTTTTGGGTTAGCAGAGGGATACTAAACCTCTAGGCCATCTTGGTTGCATTTTGCAAGGGTATTTTGAAATTAAAAACCAGGCCAAAATAAAAATAGATTTTATGGTTATATGAATTGATTCATGAAATTACATCTTATAGTTAAACTATGATATAATGCTTGAACTAGTTTTCTCATGTCTGCTTAAAATATGAATCCATTTCCTCTAAAATAATACACAAATCAGTGTTTTCTGTAAAGGTAGGGCTTGAAGAGTCACACTTATATTTTCAAGTAGTCTGAATAGAGGCTTTGTTAGTGAATCAAATGCATGCTGCATATTTCCTTGTGTTTTCAAGACATAGGTAAGGGTTGTTTTTTTGAATCGGAGAATGAGAAAGGTAGTCAATAATATGAAAAGGATTAAAATGAATGGCGACCGTCTCCTAAGTACCTTTGGGTTATAGCAGCTTCATTCTCTCACTCAGCCTCACCCATAAACATTCTTCACCATTCTTCAACCCCTTGTTACTAAACTTACTGTTAATAGTTTTTTTTTAATTTCTGTTAATAGTTTATAGCACTTTAAAATAGGTAATGATTGGCTTTGACACCTCAATGGAATGCTAAGAATGTGACTGCAGGGAAGTGAACTCAATCAATCAAACTCCCCCCAATGATGTTGATCCCAATCTTAGCGACCGCGTAGGGCAGTGTAGAACTGTCCCTGTGTGTTTCAGAGGCTGTTAGTCTTTTCAAGAGTCTTGTCAAGCCTTTCTGAAGAGGAGCAGCTGATGGTTTAGAATTGCTCGCAGTTCGCAATCCAATGGGTAAGCCCTATCCCATTCATGCTTCTTACAGGGAGGCCAGAGGCACATGAATCAGAAAACACTATCTGATTAAAAATGAAGGCATTTCCTTGATCACAAAGATGAAAAAAACTTGGAAGCAGTAAAGTCACACAAAATCTTGGTCGTGGAGAACTGATTACACAGAATGGAGTAATGGAAGTAATGCAAATCCTTTGTTTTAAAGGCAGCTTTGTGGAGAATTAGACAAGGTGCACATTTGACTCAGAAGATGGCAAGAGCAATCTCTGGGCAGCACAAGTAGAGGAACCAGCCTGAGATCATGAATCTTCATAGAGATTAATCCATGATACTAGAAAGGGGCCAAAGAAGTCAGTCATAAGTCAGAATGTTCTAAGCATCTCGGCATGAGGAAGAAGGTTCTAGTTTGAAGGAGGAGAAGATCCATTAGAGCCAAACCAGCTACCACTGAATCAACTCCAACTCAAGTCACCGCCTTTGTCAGTAGAGAAGTGTGGTCCACAGCGTTTTTAACGGATGATCTTTTCAGAGTATATCACCAGCTATTTCTTCAGTGGTGTCTCTGGGTGGACTTGATACTCAGCCTCCACATGTTCAGTCAACAGCTGAGCAAGTGTTTTAGCCTGAGTAGACTAGAGAAACAAATTCATAAACATGCATATGTATACAAGGAAGAGGTTTATCTACAAGAGGAATGGAACATTGAGAAAGCATCCCAACCCAGTCCATACCAAGGCAGATATAGATCCAAATGTCCAACTGCAATCTACAAAGTCCTTCAGACTCATGGAACACATGCAATGACTCCAAATGCGGGCTGATCACAAGCCAGTGGATAGAAAGTGTTTAGATCCAGTGGTGCTGTAAGCATCTCAGCGCTGGCAGGAGTCTCCACGTGGCTTCTCTAGGTCCAGGTTTCTTGCTGCATCAGGGTAGGCCCATGGGGGTTCTCCTCAGGCATGTCTCACAGGGAGTCAGACTGGTCAGTTGAGTCCTTCAGGCAGCAAGTGCTGTCAGTAGAAAGTCTCCAAGGACGTGAACCTAGAGAGACGGTGTCTCCTCCCTCCAAGAAGGAATGATCACATTTCCCAGAATCCTCAGAAGAAGGCCCTGCCCACACAGAGGTCTCTTCGACTATCTCTAGAATGACAGACTAGACTCCACCCCTACACTCTGACTCCTCAAATTGACCCCAGATTAGGGGATTGCCCCATCTCTATCATCACAGGCAACAGATGTCCACGTTTGAGGATCAGATAGTTAACGTTGTATCTAATGCCATAGTAAGAAAATGTAATCTTCTAAAAAATTGTTAAGAAAATGTAATATTCTAAAAAAAAAAAAACATGTAATACAAACTTTTCTTCAAAGCCCGGGCAAGCAAAACCTTCATGAAATAATTAAGGATTTATGTAACAACATAAAACCAAAATGAAAAGATGCAGAAAAAGTGTGTGTGCCATGTGCCGAAGAGCTATCTCCCAAACTCACGGCCACTGAGCCCACAATGACGCAAAGCGACCCTACAGAAGGGTCCAGAACTGTGCCTGTGAATTTCTGAGACTATAAATCTTTAAAGGAAAAGAAAGTCCCATATTTCTCCCAGGGGTGGGATCTAAGTGATGTTCAAAGAACGGATGGACACAGAGAAAAAGTCCGGCTGAGGAAGCACGAGTCAATGGGGAATGTCCACATGCTGTGGGCAGGGAACCGTGAGGAGCGCTGACTACCACAGGGACCCTCTCTGGTGTGAGGCTGATTTGGTGACAGGAAGAAAGAAAGCAAAGGGAGAGGACAGTCTGAGAGGTTCCTTTCAGAAATCCCAGGAGGGATGGGAGAGCAGAGAAAGGGACCAGAACATCCTGAGCTCCCCGGTGAGGTTCACGGGCCCCCGATGGGCCCTGCAAAGTCACACAGTCCAGGCCAGAAGGGGAGAGTTTTATAGTCTGGGCCTGGACACCAGACAAGGCTTACTGGTTGGGAAAGGGCACGGGCAATGACTGGCCCAGGGACAAGGGCTGACCATGACCCTTGGGGCTGGTCTGACTCTATTGTCTCCAGGGTCTGGGATGGGTACTGACTTCATCCTGGTTGCCTAGGGCTTTAGGGTTTCAATCAAGGCTTGGGCCTGTCAGTTGGCCTTTTGGTGATGTTGGGACTCCCTGTCTGCCTTTGCCTGCTCCTCTCTGGTATTAAAGACTTTAAAGGCCATTTAAAGTCTGGAGAGGAGCTTGAGGGCCATCTACCACTTTTTTTTTTCTTTTAACTTTTTCGAATGTCTGAAGCTGATTTGAGCAATGAAATGTGAGGCGAGGACAGAGGCCCCTGTTGCTGAAGTTGGTTCTAGGCTGGTGTATTGGGTAAGGGGTTTAGTCAGGCAATTTAAAAAATGATGGGGATTTTCATGTGGCCTATGAGTAATTTCCCTAGGCTAATCGAAATTAACTGCTTGGTGAGAAATTGCCTGGAGGCCGGCCAAGACACACTGGAGCATTTTATCTCGGTGGGCCTGGGCGTACAGACTTGCCTGGGTATCAGTCTATAACTCCAGCCTGGCTCCCGCCTCAGGACTGCCTGGGTTCCCCACAGGCATGCTGGGGTCAGTGAGATGACTCTGGTCTGCATTCTGCTGGGCAGCTGTAAAACCACATTCTCTTTCATCTCAGGTGAGAGTGGATGAAAGGACTACAAAAATATGCTGCCACGATAAAGCATAGGCTTGAGACAAATAGCAAGACTCTTTGATGTAGGCGGTGGGATCATTGGAAAAGGAAGCTAAGAGCTTTTCAATTTGGGATAAATTGGGACAAATTCAATTGCAACAAATTCTCAGCGAGAGAGAAGGGAATGTGCACGTGGAGGAGACCTTCAGTGCTCGCCACTTCCCATAGGACACAGAGGAGAGGTTGGTGGGAACGGATATGATGACTGACAGGGGAAGACAAAGGAGAGAGCTTAGGGCCTGGAGTGGGGGGATTGGTGGAGGGTGGAGGGGAGTTTAGGGCATCTTGGTGGGAGGCGCTGGTGAAAGGCACCCAGAATATGGAGGAGGCCTTACTGGGAGTACAGACAAGGAGTCAGAGTTTGGAGGAAGATGAGAGGGGAATATTGTTGGAGAACGGATTGTGGAGGGGTGGGTCTGTTTGAGCTGGTGTTTCTGGGTAGGAGAGTATTAGGCTAAACTTGAGTGGGGTGACAGGTAGCGGAGATAGAGGGACAGGAGCATAGAAGGAAGAGAGCTTGGGCATAGGGGACCTCAGGCTATTTGCCAATTTGCTGTAAAAGTTACTGAGTCCAGTCAAAATGTAGAAATCAAAGGTACTGTCTTCTGGTCATTGAGATCCATTGTCTAGCTTATACTGGGACCAAACTGAACAGCATTAAAAGAAGAAGACTTTGGGGAGGTCTGGCATTATTCCAAGGGTGGAGAGATTAGCCAGGAGGCAACCTGCTTGTGTGGAGGAGTCCGGCTTGGCATTTTTGTTCCCTATGCTACAGGGTTCTTGACTGCAACGGAGTTAGAAATTCAGCATGTCTCAAATATCCAACTGGTTCTCAAATTCGATCAGACTAGGGAACCAGTCTCATGCCTATCCAGCTGGGTCCCTGGGGAAGGGGAGCCTGGGAAAAGGAACAGAGACCTCAGGCTTCCCTGATGTGTCTGTCCCTTGGAACCGGCATGGGGGGTGGCTGGAGGGGGAACCCTGGCCTCCCAGTTCGTCTGGAAAAGGAACAGCGAGACTCAGGTGTCCCCAAGTGCAGTCCTTTGGATGCGGCTCTGCCTTGGGCTCATGATTCAAATGAAATGAAATGAATTAACAGAGGCTCTAAGGAAGGAACCCAGCAGCAAGGGGAAGTGGCCAAAGTAGCAGAAATAACATTTAGTCAGTTACTCTCTGGTACTTAAATGTTGCAGATAGATGGCAGCTGAGAGGTCCTGATCTGAGGGTGGAGGAGAGAGGGGTGCTGTATTGTCCACCGGTTGGAAGGCGTGCATCCAGACACCTCCTACTCCTCCTGGGTTTCTGCTCACCAAATGTGAGGTCGATTTGGCATTGGAAAGAAAGAAAGCAAAGCTAGAAAACAGTTTCAGAGGTTTATTTCAGAGCTCCTGGAAGGGAAGGGAGAGCAGACAAAAGAGACAGGAGCAGGCTGAGCTCCCCTGGCCCCCAGTTAGGGCCCCAAGAAGTCACTATCCAGGCGAGAGGAGGAGAGTTTCATAGCTGGGTCTGGGCACAAGGAGTAGCTGTGGAAGTTTCCACCACAACTTTGTTGTCTGCAGGTCCCGACCTAAGCAATGGCATTCACACTTATCTGTAATGAGCAGTCTTCTGCACCCGGGTCTGAAGGCCACTGAAAGGGAGGAGAGGAGGGGAAGGGCAGGGGAGTCTGGCCCCTCATAACATCCTTGAAATGCTTTCACCAGCTCTAACTCTTCACCCACATGCCCTGCTAACTCCAGCTTCTGCCTGAGCCCTGGAAAATAGGGAGATGCATAGTTGATACAATAGGCGCTAACTTCAACCTTTAGGAAAACTAGAGCGCCTAGTTGGACAGTGTGAGGTGAAAGGTGGTGTCAGAGGCAGGGAGACCTTGGAGTTCGGAATTCAACAAGAACGGGTTCCTATTTGAGCCCTGGGAATCACAGAATAGTTGCATAGCCAAAGACACACTAATCTCTCAGCCTCTATTTCTCATGGGGGGAAAGGGGTGATTGCAATGATAGACCATCTGTTATCTATCAGTCTGTCAAACTGCCTGTCAGCAGAGTTTCCAGATGAAGATAGAGGCAGCACGGATTGATGACAGTGATGTGGGTTTGGGGGTTGAGGTGGTTGACTTTATGAAACTAGTCAATGAATACCCTACAAATCACCACAGAACATTGCCTAACATCATGCTGGACATTGGTCCCCTAGGTTAAAAGGCACACATAGCTAGAGCGGTGGACTCCATCAAGCACACCAACAATTGCACAGATGACATTGGATTGGATGGGGCAACAACTCATTTGCTGTGCCGCTCACCGTAAGTCTGACCCTACCAGATGGTAGCTAATAACAACGCACTAAAGGGGTATGAAAATTAAACTAAATGCTAGTGTGGTTCTATAGTTAGCAGCCATATAAATTAGTTTGTGCTTTTTTCTGCATCACTGTCCTGGGTGGGAGTAGGAAGCCCAACCTTGCTCCTCGAGAGCTGCTGCTGGATTTGAACCACCAGCCCTGTGGGCTGCAGTCCCACACACAACCACTACGCCACCAGGGCTCAGCTATAAATCAGTTTTGAAAGCAGAGAGTACAGCAAATTTCTTCTAGATTCACTGTAGGGATTTGGCTGCTTCCCTTTAACTCTGTATGTTTGTACATGTGTTCATTATGTATATACACAAATGATGTTGTGCTATGAAAATCAACAATTGAGAGAAATGCCTATTATTAATTTAATCATCCCTCCAATCTTTTAAGTAACATATTTTTGGTATTTGCTTATAGACAAATACATATTAAAACAAAAATAAATTTCTCCAACTAACGCAGGGAATGTAGTGATGTTGGAAATTTCAATGAAAACATCTATGGCCTCTATTGTATTTGCTACTTTTTTGCTTTCGGAATAATTGGAAGAATCTATATAAAACTTTTATAGACCTATAAAAGTAAATGATCTTTCTTAAAATAGTATATTTTAACTCAACTAGTAACTTTGGTACAAAAAGGTTAACTACACCTTATACCTAGAAATAATTTTTGAAACCTTTATCTTCCAATGCTCATTTCCTTTTAAAAGTTTGAAAAATATACAGACAACCTGCAAGATGAAGTGGTTTCATACCTTCCCAGCAGGCCACACAGAACTCTTTCTGAAACTGCCATCGAGGGGTACTGATATCCAAATCCATTCTCAATAACTAAGCCACTATTCCCACTACCACATGCATTTTGAATTAAAAGATAGTTTTCCTTATAATTCTATGGAAGTGTAGTGTAAAGCAACCCTGCTACTCTAATACTGGTATATATTTTGACAACTACTAGCATTGTGTTTATTTGTTGCTTCTTTTAGGAAAGAGAGTTTAACTAAATACTTTTGACAGCAACACTTGCTTTCAGTAAAAATATACCACTTAAAAAATATATGCAATACTTATAAATATGCAAAATTTTTAAGAATATGAAAAAATCATTTCTCTATATTAGAATTTATAAAATCAAATGCATACAATTCATATATCTATAAGTTAAATCACACTGAAAATAATTTTAGCATACAATATTTTAAAAATCATTACATTAAACAAAATCTAAATAATTCATTATCTATAAAATATTCTCTTTGGAATTGGATGTTAATTTACCTCACAAGTCCTATTTGGAGATTATTTCAACTGCTGCTATGCATGCTCTTTTGAATTCCATTTTTATGCATAGGAGTATGTATATTTTCCAATACACTTTGACGTCTTTTTCTGTTAAATCCTCAAATGTGGTATGGCAGAGATGAAAGTTATCACAACAACTCTCTTAAAACATGGAACAAAATTTCTTCATCAAATTTACACTGAATTCCATTTGATGTCAGTTTTTCAATTACATTCCACTTAGCTGGATGACTAAAAATAACCTTGGTAATTTGATACTTAAAGGCGGTGTAGTTTAGCAGTTCTATTTTCAATTCTCCCTTTGATAGTCTGAGAGTCAGTAGAGAGGGCTTGTCCTTACTCTAAAGTTCAGGTTCTTCTGCTGGTGGTCTCTGCCTGCTCTGTTTCTTTCTCTCTTTTTTCTGACCAGATCTTGGTCAATGCAAGTAATACGTGAGCAAATCCTACTTTAAATCAAGATTTTATTTCTCTTTTGCCCTGCCTATCCTCCCCTTCTAGAAACCAAGTAAATATTAATGAGCAACTCCTTATCTTTCATGGTTAGTTTTTTTCCCCTTTATCTCTCTAGCCAGCCAAGAATCACATTATGAATTATACGAATAGATGATGCTCCATAAAGTAAAATTCTAAACCATCTATGAAATAAATATCCAACCCTTTCACTGGTTTGTGACATCTCATCATAAATATACTGTAAAAGGAGAATTATACATGTGAAAAGAGGCTTCACATAATAATATAGAGATTGTGCCTTCCTTAAATAATTTTCTGTTCAACTTTTCTCACTGCTTATGCTGTAGGAGTCTCAAAAAACAACAACAACAACAACAAAAAAAAACACTGAGATTCACTGCCATCAAATGATTCCCCCTCAGAGTAACCCTTTACCCAAACCAAGGCCACTGTCATGGAATAAATGCAAACTGACAGTCACTCTATGGGACTGCTTCTGTTGGTTTCTGAGCCTGCAACTCTTTACAGTAGAGAAAGCATCATCTGTTAGTTTTGAACTACTGACCTGAGGGTAAATAGTTCTACCATAACCACTGCACCACCAGGCTTTGCTTTGGAACTAGACTATTTAAAGACTTTCTCCTCTTTCTTATTTTTCCATCTTAAGATTATGTGCACCTGGGATAAATCCTGCTCAGTCAAATAAACACAATTTGAGGAGAATGGCTAATCTTTCTTAACAGCAACATTGCTTGATTTATTCTTTGTGTATTTTAAGCAAGCTGGGCTTTGTAGTAGTTTTGCACTTTTTTAAATAACTTAATGGACTTAATTATAATATATACGTTTATATATCAAGAAAGAAATATTGTCCGGTGCTGACCATTCCCACAATTGTTGCTATGCTTGAGCTCACTTTTAGGATAACTTTAATTTCTCTCTCTCTTTTCCCACATCCAATCTATAAGCAAGTTCTATTGATATTTCCTCAAAACCCCCATGTATTAGAGAAAGAAGAGTACATCATACCATAAATCCTTACTTACCAACCATCGGTCATTTCTGTGTAGCTTCTATCCACACTCTCGTATAACTTTCATTGAAAACCAGACCTTTACTCATTCTTTAGTGTACATCTCCACATCCACTTATTCAAAGCACTCTAATGTCTTCCCATTTCGTTCCCTCTAAAAACCCTTTCAATGGTCGAAAGGTCCTGCAGTTATTGCCGCCTCAGTTACTCTGATTCCATCACTTGTATGTTGGATTCACAGGTTCTTTCTCAAGCATAGCAGTTGATTTACTCCGATTGGAATTTTCTTCCCAGTTTTCCACAGTACTTGCCTGTCCACTTACCTTTTAGAATTAGATGAAACGTCACCAATTCAGTGAAATTTTCCTGAATCACTTTGTTTGAGACTCCATTGTCCTTATTCTCTTTTTATTTGTCAGGTCTACTTTACTTCAAAGCACCCATCTACACTAAGCACAACATACATGTAACTCCTTATTGAATGTATTTGTTGTCTGTAGCCCATTTTCACTTACTATGATATATTCTCTTTAATGCCATATTTTTCATGCTCTTTTTCTGGTTGTGCTGTTCTAAATAACTACTACAGTGCATGATGAATAATAGACAACTTAATTCTTTAAATGCAACAATTAAAAATATTTTAATACAGGAATTTTAGACCTTCATACAAAGAAATATCATGCAATCACTTGCTAAGCATGGTTGCCTAATATGTGATCAAAGTGTTGTCTATGATATATTTAAATGAAATTAAATAAAATGAGACATAGTTTTGATAACATGACAGTTAATAAAGATGGACTATATATATTATACATAGATGCATCACTTCAAGTGAAGAGAAATTGAAGCTTTTATAAATGTAGATTAAAGACAACAGTTATGGTTTTCAGTATGCATTATACTTCAAGATAAATGTGATGGTTAGGAATTATGTCAAGTAGACAGTCCTGGATAAGAGAAGGTCAACTTATTGATTGCAGCATAGCCCAGTGACATCTCCTTGGTGTTAAAAGCTTTTTGGGGTACAAAACAGAGAGATTGAGCAGAGTCAAATCCTCCTTGGCCCTTTGCCTTCTGCCTAAGTTGAATCTTGGTTCAGGTTCAGGACCCATCTACTAAATACAGATTGTAGATTTATTCACCATACGTAGAATCTCTCCATCCACTAACCTGTGTCTCCTCCTGTCTCTATTCTGTCAGCCTGTTTGCTGTTCATCAGCTTCTGAAAGTCAGCAGAAGTCTGACTTGAATCTGACTGAACTTATAACCATGTATGCTATTTATAGGCGTGCCTCTTTTTATATTCAGCACATTCAAGGATCACTGGGTTTGCTTCTCTAGAAAACTCATGCTAACACAGTAAAGAAAACAAAAATCCTCAAAAACAAACCTACAAACAACATTATGATAGAGAAACAATTGAAGTTGCTAAGGATTTCATTGTACATGGAAACTTAAGCATCTCTGATGGCAGCAATAGTGAGAAAATCAAATGACCTGTTACATCAGACACATGTGCTGCAAAGGATCACTCACTTGAATGAGAAAGATGCCACTTTGAAGACTAAGGTGTGCCAGATACAGCCCACTGTATTTTAATCGTCTTTTATATGCATAAAAAGCTAGACAAAGAAGAATTGATGCATTTGAGTTATGTGTTGACAAAGTATATTGGATGTACCCAAAGAACAAGTAAATCTGCTTTGAGAAGAGCAGCCAGAAAGATCATTAGAAGGGAGATTAGATAGTGAGACTTCTCCGACCCATTTTGACTATGTAAGCAGGAGAGACTCATCCCTTGCGTGCTAAATAGAGGATCAGCAGTACAAAGGAAGAGTCTTCAAGAGTTGGATTTGCGTAGTGGTAGCATGTTTTGTTCCACTGCACAGAGAATGACTATGCATCGGAAACGACACATTGACATCAAACAACAGCATATACATTCTATTGACATTATCTACAACATAGCACTTATAAAATTAAGTGGTTGCAATCAAGCTGCTTGCAATTCATGGAAATCCGATTTTTTTCAGATTTATTCTCAGCAGAGTTTTTAGTGGCTAATTTTGTAAAATTGATTTTCTAGGGCGTTCTTATGAGATAGCTCTGTGTAGATTCAAACCTCCAAACTTTAGATTAACAATGTAGTTTCTTAATCCTTTACTAATCAAGTCATCAGCCTGGATGCATAACAAATGAAGGACTGTGATTGAAGAATACTTCCAGATTTGATATGCAGATGGGTATGGAAGATATTAGATGTGGGAGTTATTGTCTGTAATAATTAAATTT
>PVJH01047373.1:0-11335 GCA_004026705.1 Nesogale talazaci
TTTTTGGGGGGGGGGGCGCATCACTGCCCTCTGGGAGGCCCAGCCTTGCTTCTGGAGAGCTGCTGCTGGATTTGAACCGCCAACCTAGTGAGCCGCAGTCCCGCGCACAACCACTATGCCACTGGGGCTCAGCCCTTCAAATATTATTTTATCCATCTCTTCTACCTACTTATTTACAGCTTGGCATTTCTCACAATGGCTCTCAACCTGTGGGTCGCAACACCTGTGGGGGTCAAATGACCCTTTCACAGGGGTTGCCTGATTCATAACAGTAGCAAAATGATGGCTATGGAGTAGCAACGAAAATAATTTTATGGTTAGAGGGGTCGCCACAACAGGGGAACCTGTACGGAAGGGTCGAGGCATGAGGAAGCTTGAGAACCACTGCTCCAAAAGAAGTGAAGGCAGTTTCTTTCGCAATGTCACAGATCTGTTTACACAGGACAGTAGAAACTCAGAATCAGTTATTTCCCAGGAAACAGACCCTCGGTGCTGACAGACATTTGCCTTCATGGTTGTCCAATTGGAATGTGGGTGGCGAGGTGGGTTACATGGCGGGCTGCTAAGCACAAGGTCTGCGGTTCAAATCTGCCAGCTGCTCCTGAGCAGAGATGAGGCTTTCTGCTCCTCTAAAGATTGACAGCCGAGGAAGCCCCAAAGGGCCTGTCAACTCTGCCTCTAGAGCTTTGCGTCACAACTGACTCAACAGCAAGGAGGGTTTTTCTCTTTTTTGCATTTGCCAAAATGATGTAAAGGGAATTAAGTGCAAGTCTGAGAGGCGCCTATTTGGAATAAAATCCCAATAGCCTTGAAGTGATGCCAATGAACAGGTAGTAATTGGCACACCTTGCTCATGAGTTAGCCTCCTGACACTCGGGCAAGGCACTGGCCCTCTCTGTGACTCAGTTTCCTCTGTTATCAATAAAGGTCTTTGTAGCGGTCATGTACTTGATGTCAATTTCATGATCAGGATGTAGGGGTGGAGTTTAGCCTGTCAATCTGAAGATAGCCAATGAGGCCTCTGTGTGGGCATGGCTTTCTCCTGAGAACTCTGGGAGGTCTCTCAGTATTTCCCTCATGGAAATGAGAGACCATCTTCCCAGTTGTTGGGAGTCGTTCCACTGACAAGATGGCAGCGTCCGAGGAACTGAAAGAGCTGGAGAAGGCACACAGCCTTACCCTGTTGGAACCAGACCTCTGAAGCCGGAAAAGCCACAGAGAGAACCTTGCCAGCACTGAGATGTTTCTCTCACCAATGGATACTGCTGATGGACCCTGAGCCCTGGAAATGAGGAGCCATGAGGGGCCCACTGACCAGCAACTTCGTGAGTCGGAAGGAAACTTCATAGACTGGTATTGGACATATGAGCTAATATTGGACTTATGACTTTGAACTGGACTGGGTTGGGATGATTTCTCAATGTTCCATTCCTCTTGTATATAAACCTTTCCCTTATATCCATATGCGTGTCTATGAATTTTTCTCGCTAGTCTACCCGGACTGACACAGTCTTCGACCTGACCTCTTAGGATTTCATCTCAGAAACCTAAGGAGGCTTTTACCACACGTATCCAATCTGCATGCTGAGCAAATCATCCTAGAAGCTGGGCTCTGTGAGGAAGAACGTGGGATCAGGCTTGGAGGGAGACTCATTAACAGTCTCTACTATACAGTGACACCACCTTGTTTGCTGAAAGAGGAACACTCGATACAAACCCAAGGCTGCAGACTCTGTTGTGGATTACAAGTCCATAAAGAAGGAAGCAAAGGGCTGAGCCCCGGTGGCGTCGTGGTTGTGCGCGGGACTGCGGCCCACTGGGACGCAGGTTCAATTCCAGCAGTGGGGCTGGGCCTCCTCCTCCCACCACCGGAGAGCAGTGATGCCCCTCCAAAAAAACCAAAAAAAAAAAAAAAAAAAAAAAAAAGAAGGAAGCAAAAATCCTCATACCTGGATCAATAGACAACATCTTGATAAACAGGAGTGATGTCAACAAGGATTTCATCATACTTGGTTCTATAATCCACGCTCATGGAAGCATTAGGGAAGACGCCAAATAATATATAATAATGACCACAAAAATGGAGAAAATGTTCTAAATCTAATTGTTTTTTATTTTTTTTTTTGGGGGGGGGATCATTGCCTAAATCTGATTGTGATCATGATTGTACAACACTTCTTGATGTGACTGAACTATTGAATTATATGTGAGAAACCTATTCAAAAAACCAAATCATGTATTACATTGGGCAAATGGGCTGTATAAGATTTCTTTCAAATACCGAAGAGTCTAAAGCTTTCACGTCAAACAAACAGTTATTTGAGAGCATCAACTAAGTCCACCTGGAAGAGGAACACCAGCCTGTGTGATCCAAGGATGACAAATAACATCATCCAAAACTGAAGGCGGGGATGGTATCTGGGTTTAAATTGTGAACACCTATTTGCAGAAAGCAATGGATGACAGTGGGAACTCAAAATCCACTTGCAGGATCTTTACATGGATTAAAGCAGCAGTTCTCAACCTGTGGGTCTTGCGACCCCTTTGGGGATTAAGTGACCCTTTCATAGGGGTTGCCCGATTCATAAGAGTAGCCAATCCCACTGGGATGGCCGTTCGATTCCAGCTCCACGGAGCAAAGGCTGGGCCTCCTACTCCCACCACCTGAGGGCAGTGATGCCCCCCCCCCAAAAAAAAAGAGTAGCCAAATTAATTATGAAGTAGCAACAAAATTGATTCTATGGTTTGGGGGGGGGGGAGCCACCACACCATGAGGAACTGTATGAAAGGGTCGCAGCATTAGGAAGGCTGAGAACCACTGGATTAAAGGAAACCTGGTGGCACGGTGAGCTAGGTGCCTCGGTCTGCTCGAGGCAAGGTCAACAGTTCTAACTCACCAGTCACTACTGGAGAAAGAGAGGCTTTTTACTCCTGTAAAGATTTACATCTGGGAGACCCACAAGGGCAATTCTACCCAAGAATTATGAGTCACAACAGACTCAGAGCAATGAGTTTGGTTTTCATGGGTTCACATGGTTTAAGCCTCGAGGGGTGTGAATTGCCTTGCTATTAAAGAGCATCATAAACTTCATGATGGCAGACTGAAGAATGATACAAAAAACTGGAAAACATTTTAAAAAATGTGATACAAGAGCATTTGATTTCCCTCTTGAGCCATTTTAAATTTGTGCAAGTTTTTAATACCACCTGCTTTTTTCTTAATTGGGGTTTCTTCTCTGGCTTAATTTCTAGTTGTTGTTGGCCTTTTCTTTCTTTTCATTCTATTTTCCAGTGTGTGAAGTTGGGATGGGTGAAGCTGTAGAGACAGTAATTGGGTTAGGGGCTTCTCGGGGGCATGGCAGGGAGGGCTAGGAGCGTAGGTTGGAGGCCATGAGGCGCTAACGCTGGATACGAGAGGGAAGAAAACGCCCTGGGACTGCTCGTGGTGATGACTGCGTCGCTCTTTAACACGAGGCGTAGGACAGGGGAACCTCGATGCCAAAGAAACCACTGACTGTCATCAAATGCCAGAAAGCAACGGTGTCCCACTTTGAAGACTAAGGTGCCTCCGACCCCAGCTGTGGCATTTGCAGTTGCCACAGTCTTTTCAGCGGGAGGTCGATGGTGTGGGAGATTGTGGCAAGTACCATGAACCAACCTATCTGTCTGGGAGGAAAGGCGGTCAGAATACCGCTCAGAACCAAGGGAGAGGAGACTTGGCCTCTGGTGCTGTGGACGTGTTAGGAAGAGTGACTCAAACTCAAAACTCACTGCCATGGAGTCGATGCAGATGGACAGTGACCCTGCAGGACAGGGCAGAACTGCCCCTGTGAGTTTCCGAGACTGTCACTCTCTATGGGAAGAGAGGGCCCTGACTTTCTCTGGAGGAGGGACCCTGGAAAAAGACACCAGACTTGGCAGACGGTCTGGGGAAGAGAGGAAGATCCCCAGGCCCAGTGGTGGTGTTGGGGGCCCCAAAAGATCAGCTGAAGGGAGGGCGGAGGACCAGGCAGTGCTTCCTTCTGTTGCACGCACGGTGGTGGAGCTGATAACACCCAACACAGAGACTCGGGGCCCGGAGGGGTCGGGTGTGCTGTAGACAGGCAGTGGAGGGAGAAGTGCCACTGATCACAATGCGGACACCAGCTCAGCCGCCCTCTGCGACAGTCTCTGGCAACGCCATCATCTCAGAGGAAGGCAGTGAGAACAGGGGCATCGTTTGCATTTCAACCCAGAAATGTTTTCAAACAAAAGGCAGGCCAGTTCAGAGACATAGGTCCAGCTCTTCCTGGAGCTACCGGCTGACCCCCTGAGCCTCTCAGAGCCTTGTGTTCATGTCGACCCCTGGTGTGCCTTACTGGACTGGCTTGTGCTGGACACCCTGAGCAAGGGCCCCACTCCTTGGGACACTGTGTCAGTCACATACTCTGGTGCCAATTTGACTAAGAGTGTAAGGGTAGAATCTGGCCTGTCAATCTGGAAGGCAGCTGTGCTCACCAGTATACCACCAAAGCTGTACAGCCCGGGCAGGCCTGTCAACCTGGAAATAGCCAATGAGACCTCTGTGTGGGCATGGCTTTCTCTGAAAATCCTGGGAAATCTCGGATATTTCCCCCATGGAGGTAAAAGACTACAGGCCCAGTTCCTTGGAGATGAACTACTGCCATGAGATGAGATGACAGCTTGCTGATAGATCCCGTTTCCTGGAGATTGGAGGAGCCGGAGGAGAAGCCACATGGACTTGCCCTGATGGAACCAGACCTCGGGCTGGAGAAGCCATGTGGAGATTCTTGACAGTGCTGGGATTCTTGGGAGGCCATGGGGAGACCCCTACTAGTGCTGAGATGCTTCTGCCACCAATGGATACTGCTGATGAACCCTGGAAATGAGGAGCCATGGGAAGACCCCTGCCAGCGCTGGGATGCTTCTACCACCACTGGATACACAAGACTCTGCATCCACTGTCCGGGTGTCATTGCACGTGCTTCGTAAGTCGGAAGGAGACTTTATAGATTGGTACATATGGGCTAATATTGGACTTATGATCTTGGACTGGTGTGGGTTGGGATGCTTTCTCAATGTTCTATTTCTCTAATGTATAGACCTTTCCCATATATCCATATACATGTCTATATGACTACCAGGAATAACAGACACCCACAGGGCTGTCACACAAGACTAGTCAGAGACACACACATGTCATTGCATAGAGGAAATGGCAGGCAAAATCAAGGACATTTGGTTTTAATCTTGACTTCCAATCCCAAACGATCGCTTCCTCTTTCATTACTAAAGTACTCCACAGACGGGGACCCGGAGGGGAGAGTCGACTATTGGAAACCATGTGCCTTTCGCAGTCTCACGCCTCAGGGACCCCTCACTCGCCCCCCACCAGGGCAAGGCGGAGGCGCCGGGCGGAGCAATGGCGCCACGGTCATCGGAGCAGTGGCATCATGCACAGGAGCCCTTTATGGCACACTTTAGGAATGGTCCCTGGAAAGACGGTCAGGCGGGGTGCTGGGGCCCATGCTGTCACTGGCCCAGTGGCGACTCAGCAGTTCGTGGGACCCCGGTCAGGCGAGGCACGAAAGTCCAGCACCAGGTCCTTGAGGGAGCCGAGGGTGTGACGGGCAGGCAGCAGAGGCGGTGCTCCTGGGCAGGTTCCTTCTGACCCAGTTCCCTGCAAGGTCTCCGCTCTCCTCCGGAGGGGCCGGGACCACGGAGAGCAGCTGTCTGAGGCGCTAGCCTCCGTCTGTCAGACCGCGCCCCTCCACTCTCCACGGAGCAGCCTTCTGTCCGCCGTCAGTCAGTCCACCGTGCCGTTGTAGGACTTGTTGAACTTGTTGAAGGTGAAGTCCACGCTGTGTGTGGAGATGGGCTTTCGATACAGAGGGTTTGAAGCCTACAGGACAGGGGACGTAAGAGGGCCTGTTAGTTCATCCGATCCAGCAGGCTCGGCGCGGGGCCCTGCCTGGGTCAGCCTCAGGCCGCCTCTGCCTCTGCCGGGCATGGACCCAGGGAAAGCCCCGCCCTTCTCTGAGCCTCTCCTCACCTCGAAAGCCCCTTCCAACTTGAACAGAAACTCACTATGGGCGCTGTCCTTCTGGGACACAAATGGCCAGACTTAATTGGCCTCCTGCTCCCTTTTCAGAAAAAAAAATAGTGACTCAGCGCACCCCTGGCAGTGAAAAACGGCTGCGCAACTGCCCATTGCCCAGATGAAGTGTAGGCATCCGCTTCCCCAGCCCTGAGGGACCATCCCAGCACCCCCAGGGGGCAGGGCCACCCACTTTGGGGAACACTGGGGCTTGCGGGTTGCCTGGGGAGGTAAGACGAGACACCCTGGACCACAGGCTTTCAGAGCCTGAGGTCATGCCCAGCGGCTGTGGCATCTCACCACAATGGGCCATGCTCTTTCAGCCTGAAGGCTGTGCCCACTGCCTGTGCCCACTCAGGTCTCCGGCCCGGGGCCTGGTGCAGGGCTCTGGGGTCGCAGGGCTGAGTGCTCTCTCCAGACAGAGCCGAGCACAGCAGTCCTTGCACACTGCCCTGCCTGCCTGCTATGGCTGCCGGGACCCCAGCTCCAGCCCTGGGCCTGGCTGCCCCTGCACCACGGCCGACTTCCCCTGGCCTTACCATCTCGTAGCGCGCCCGGGATCGCTCGCTCTGGAACTTGGCAAACTCTCTCCGGTCGTGGATGGTGACGAGCAGCTTCCAGATGGCCAGGAGCGCGATGCCTACCAGGAGGATGCTGCCCACCACGGCCAGCAGGATGGTCATGGCGTTGGGGGCGGCCCCGCACTCTGGAGGGAAGTGGGAGGCATGGTGAGCCAAGCCACCGGCACCCACCGTGACCCCTCAGGACCCCTGGCAGTAAGTCTACCCGAGAGAGGGCCTGCACCGTTTCCAAGGTGAGACAGGGTTACGGGAGCACACCATCTCGTCTTCCACCCACAGGGCAGCTGGCGGGTTTGAACAGATGACCTCCCGCAGCACAACCCACTAGCTGTGTTGAGAAGAAAGGGCTCCCGGTGTCCTCTCTCTAGGTCTTCGAAATGCCCGGGGAGACGTGGGAGAGCAGACAATGCTCCCGGTCACAGGGCGTGAGAGATGAGAGAGGGATGGTGACCCCTCCCAGACCCCTCAGCAAGGTCTAGGGCCCTCCTTCCCCACACACGGCACCCACTCTGGCACCCGGTGTCTGTGTCCAAGCCCCAGCCCACCTGTCAGGAGAAGCTGGCCAATGCCTCCATTGTCATTTGTGCCCACCAAGCACAGATTCTGCAAGAGCTTCCATGAAGCCACGTCCATTGGAAGGAGTGGGGTGGGGACGGGGGGGTGGGGGCGGGAGGGGGACTGGTGGCACTGAGGTTAAGCACCTGGTGGCTAACCAATAGGACTGCACCACGGCAGCCCTGCTCTGAGCCTAAGGTGGCTTGACCGGACTTGGAAAAACAAGTTTGCAAGGGTGTGATGGAGGGGAGCTTTGTTTGCCTCTCCCCTTCTTCCTGGACACCACCCACTCCCACCCCCACCCCACCACTGGCAGAAGACTAAAAGGGGCAGTGCTAGAAAACCCTGACCTTGGAATTCCTGGGCTCAAAGCAGGAAGGGAGCCGTCTGCCCTTCTTGGTCTGGGGAGCTGAGTTCAGCAGCAGGCAGGAATGTGGCCCCCATCTGCCCTGAGAATCCAGCCTGGGCAGCAGCAGCTACACCCCAAGGGGGCTGGGAGTCAGGTCCTGCATGTCCTGAACTCAAGGGACACTTCCCCACCTGCTCTGCAGGGACACAGCACCCCCTCCAGTCCCTCTTAGCACACTTGGTTCTGCAGGGGCACAACAGCACCTCTCTGCCTCCCCCAAACCCGGACACTCCCTCCTGCCCACCCTCCAACCACCCCTGCCTCCCAGAGCTCTGTGCCAGCAGTCCCCCCCCCCCCCACACTGCATCACCTGAGGAATGGGGAGACCTTGGATGCTAATTGCTAATTTTCATGGGGACTCATACCTTCTCTCTCCTCTTTGGTAAAGGGCAGCCGGGAGCCCCTGAGCCGGGGAAGGGGTCCTCTCGAGCACCCAGCAGGGCCACCCAGCCCTCACCCACCTGCCTCCCTGAGAAGCGTCAGGTTGGTCTTCCCACCGGGGAGCTCGCCATAGGTGAACATCATGACGCAGTCCTGCGCGGTCTTGTAGAAACAAAGCACAGCCTCCTGCTCATCTTTCACTGGAAGACAGCCAAGCGGAAGAGCCCGGATGCCCCGTGAGGCCCAGAGCTGCCGAAGGCACGGGGAGCGGAGAGCTCAGAGGGAGGCTGGTTTGGGACACGGAGGACCCCGGCCTAAGCTCGGAGCGTCTGATGGCTCTGGGGATGCGAGTTCCTTAGAGGCAGGGGCTGGTGGGATTCATTTGGGCACCTTCAGAGCGCCGTGGTGCCCACTGTACCTGCAGGGCCGGGGCAGCATGGTGGAACTGGCCACAGGGAGCAAAGAGGAAAGCAGACACATGGAAGAGCCACTGGGAGCGGCTGGGCCCAAGGAGGTGCGCTCACCCAGAGGCCGAGTGCGTGTGCTTACTGAAGGCACAGAAGGGGAGGCTGAGGCCAAGCCAGCTACTCTTCCCTGGGACGTGTCACCGGGGAGAGGAGAGCAGCGGGGGCAGGAGGACGTGTGGGGAAGTGGTTGGTACCCACAGAGGCTCCCACACCCTGCGAGGAAGGGAGCCTGTGCCAGCTGTGGCCCTGCCCCTCTGACACACTCTCTCTCCCAGCTTCACCCTGTCCACGCAGCACTGCAGCTGCAGGGAAGGCCGTCGGGGTCCTCTGCCCCTCACTCCAAGGCTTCACTGGGAGAGGTGTTTAGAAAGAACAAGAACGAGGGTAAAGAATGAAGTAAGAGTGAATGGTCAGGAAACTAACCAGCGAGGGCACATCTGCGCCAAACAGCAGTTGTCACAGAGTCTACTCCAACACACAGCGACTGGTGGGTGTCAGAATCACACTGCTCCGTGGGGTTCAAACCACCGGCTTTGAATAGGCCGGCACTTAGCCGTGTGCGCCACTCAGGGACGCCCTCCTCCTAGCCACGAAGGAGCGCTTCTCGGTGCTTCTGTTCCATTCTAGACCTTGTTGCTTAGAGGCGTTTTAACCTGGAGCCAAATAAGCTGGTGTGGTTGTCAAGCATGAAGGCCTGGACCTTTTCTGCCCATGAAAACAGGGGGGTTTCAGGTACTTTTCTCTCACAACTTCCCAGGCATAACTCTGGGGTGTGTGTGTGTGTGTGTGTGTGTGTGTGTGTGTGTGTGAGAGAGAGAGAGAGAGAGAGAGAGAGAGAGAGAGAGAGAGAGAGAGAGAGACATGTAGAAGAAAGAAATGGTGAAATGGACCATGAATGTTCTGAGAGTTAAGCCACAGAAAGGCATCCTGTTTTCCTCTGGGACAGGAAGGTATCCTGGCTTCCTCTTGACCCAGGTCTGCAGGCCAAGCTCAAGACGAGCCAGGACCCGAGCAGCAGGGGCAGAGGAGGTTACGTGGAGAGACTGCCCTCAGTGCACTGCCCGGGGTGGGTCCTGCACACCCCCCTGAGTAAGGAGGAGGTGCCTACTAAGCCGTCACGTGCTTTGCTGCTACCAAAGGCCTGCTGTCTGCAAGAAACAAATATGGCAGGTGGCTTGGGGTGGGGGAGGGGTACGTGGTGGTTCTCTGCCCCAGAGAGTGGCCGTGAGTCAGCTGTCCCTTCCTTTGGGTTAGTTAGTACCTCGCCAATGCGTGTCCGCTGACCACATGACTCAACATACCTAGAATTTGCCCTGATTTGTCAGAGCAAACCCAGATGTGCAGGACCACAGGCGTACACAGTGAGGCCAGTCCAGGGCCAGACAGACATGCTGCTGGGAGGTCAGGGCGAGCTAGAGGCATCCAGGAGGCAGAGTCCCTTTCAAACCACGGCTAGTTTCCCTCCCAGCATTCTAACGACGTCCTATGCACAGTCAGTGGTTTCTCACTGGAAATGTGTACATTTCCCAGCCACCCTTGCAGTTAAACGTGGCTGGACAACTCAGTTCTTGCCCATACAATGTGTGTAGAGGATATGGCTCCTGTCTGGGTCTGATCCACACAAGCAGGCAGTATCTCCCTGGATCCCATCCTTTCACATTTCCCCGCCACTGCCTGGCAGGATGGAGGACGTTGTCAGGATCTCGAGGAGGGTGCCTGTCTCCTGCCAGACCACACGGGTGTCACACCAACCAGGAATATCCCACTGGCCTTTCAGGAAGTGGCAATCAACTTACGTTATGTCCTTGGAATTTGGAGTTCACATAGCCGAGGATATTACTTATTCCAGCGGATATTACTTACACCCTAGACTTCCCAGAGAGCTCAGACAAAAGAGACGGTGGCTAGGAAAGGGACTGGGCACCAGAACTGGGGCAGAAGAAGGCGGAGGCTGGAACCCCGCTGTCAAACTCACGAATTCCAGGCTGCCCTTCTAACTCGAGAGTCAGACTACTCCCTCGCTTACGGCCCTGAAGGTGGCCGCCGGGACAGAAAAAAAGTCTCTAGGCACCTGACAAGGTTCTAAAGATGGCGTAAGTCCGGGGCCCCTCCCGTGGGTGCCCACTCACCAATGGTGTCCACCCACGTGATCACCTCGTCTTTGCAATGGTTGTGACACGTCTGGTTGCCTGCTGGTTTCCCTGAGTGAAGCAGCAAGCACTCGACACAGTCTCTTTGGGAAAGAAGAAAGACATGGGGGTGTTAGACGTCGTGGCACGCACCGTTCCACACACATCACTATGCTCCAAACAACATAGACCTCACAAAGACTTAAAAGGTTTCGCTTCTCCTCAGCTTTGGCTACTGTATTTGGCCTCAGGGAAGGTTTTTGTTCAACCCTCCTGTTGCTGTTAGGCATAAGGTGACCAGACGCAGCACCCCCCCCTTTTTTTTTAAACAATTTAATAATGTCCCACAGTGTTTTAAAATTAAAATATATTACAATACTATTTTTGCGTTCTATAAAAATTTTTGTTGCTCCATATAGACCAAATTTTTAATCAAGAACCGCCCCCTCCTCCAAGGTCAATGGTGTTCCGCTTAAATTCTGGTCACTTCAGTTAGGCAGGGAATCTGGGGGTGCTGGGGGGAACTGACATGTGAATTTAGAGGCATGTCTGGTCTATAAACTAAGGTCCATTTTGCAGACCTCGCAAATTCTGATACCGGGAGCCCAATCCAACTGCACTCTGGTGCATGTAACGCCTGAGACGCTTGTTCTAAGTAAATACGTGTCTGGGTGACAAACTGGATTCTCGGCTCAGATAAGCCTCTTCCAAGCTTC